>PVJN01004696.1:77043-88029 GCA_004026805.1 Lasiurus borealis
TGTTTCTGTCTAGAGGCCTCTGCTCAGAGTGCACAGCCCCCTCCTGCCTGGAGAACCCTTCTTCCGCCTCTCCTCACGCCCACACACTCCCCAGCTCTTCCCTGATCTCCCTCCTTTCTGACCGGGGATGGAGGGAAGAATGCTAGCAGCTATTGGGCGATTGCAGGGCTCGGAGCTGGGGCGCAGAGATGGGGGGAGCGGGAGGCCCATCTCTTCCCCTCCCACACCGCCATGCAGCCCATGAAGACATAACAAGGGCCAGTGCGTGGCCGTGGCGGTGTGATTTCGCTTTTATGAGAAACGGCTGTGAAATGTCCTTGGTGATGCAGCCAGGTCCCAAGAGCACCTAGACTTTCCTGCTGGTGACAGAGACCACCCCCGCCCCCACCGACCCGCACTGGCCTGGGGAACACCATTAGACACCATTAGCACCTCTGTGTTCCGGGGAGGAGTGGCCCTTAGGAAGGGCAGCCATAGACAGCCCAGGGTTAATGTCAATGTAAGGAACGAATTCATTCATTCATTCATTCATTCATTCACTTATTCATTTCTTTACTCATTTATTCATTCACTTTAGTTAGGTAGGACCAGCAAACACACAATCATAGACAAATAAAATAGAACAAATTGCCTAAGTGTTAGGAAGAAAACCAACAAGGGGCTGAGATGTCAAATCATAGGTCGCTACTCTGGACGAGATCAGGAGGTGACAATCCCACGGAGACCCGGCGACCCACAGGCAGGTGCCTGGGAAGAGAGGAGGGGCAGGGATTCCGGGGAGAGGAAGGAGCACCGGCCAAGACCCTGAGGGGGGTGGGGAAGCTTGATCTGTTGGAGCAATGACGTGGGGAGTGGAACGGGGGCAGGCAGAGTGGGGAGAAGAGGCTGGGGTGGTGGGGGCGCCTGGGCCACGCCACAGGAGTGGGAGACTGGAGGACGGGGCAGGGTTGAGGTCAACTGCACACTCATCTCCTCCTGCTCAACTGGGGAGGTCCCAGCGCCCGTCCCTTCCCTGGTCCTGGGTAGGGCAGGCCAGGTCTGTCAGGGGATTTGGGGACCTCTGCCCCGGCCCCCAGGCTGCCAGACAGGACCCTCCAGCCGGTCCAGGTGTGGGACTCAGCAGCTCCAGTCTGCCGTTTCCGGGTGCTATTGCAGACCAGCTCCGTGGAACCAGAACCACGGAGCCCCGAAGTCCCGTGAGGGCTGCAGGCAAGTACAGCCATGGAAGGACGCACACCCGCAGGAGAGGAGGCCAGAAGGCCTGGGCCCCCGGGGGGAAGGCACCGTCCAGAGAATTAGGAGAGAAATCCCACCTCAAACCCACAGCCCCAATATTTCACAGGGATCCTCCCGCCCCCTCGCTTTTTGTCAAGTAAAGGATACACACGGCCTTTCTACTTGTAACCCGGCCAAGAATAATTCGGGGCAGGAAAGTTTGAGCATTTGTAAAAATAAAATAAAAATGTAAAAAAAAAGAGAGAGAGAGAGAGAGCGAGCACTTGAGCGTACGTTCGTGTGAAACTAAACAGAGGGAAAGTTATTTAGGTGGTAAAACGTCTCCAGGTCCCCCCCCTCCCCCGGCGCCCTGACACTTGGCCCCCTCCCCACGTGTTGAAATCAAGATTGCCCGGGTATTTGTTTTGTTAATCTCCTGCCAGGGCCGAGGGGCTGCGGGCTGGGTTTCTTCTTGTTCGCAGCAGGCCTCCAGCTGCCAAGCCGCTCCCCCGCACCTAGCCCGGGGCTGGGATCCGTGCACCTGTTCCCCGCTCTGTCTGGGGCGCGTGGAGCTGTGTGTGTGTGGGGGGTGTTTGCCCTCCTGAGAGAGTGTGGCTTTGCCCCACCGGAGACCCCGGCTCCCTGAGGGCTCACCTCCCCAGACCCTCCCAGAGCCCGGGAGCTCTGGCCTGCACCCCTGGGTGCTGCTGAGGCTTGGTGGGAGTGCCCGACTCTCGGGGTTATGAGAACCAGGTGGACGAGTTACCCAGACCTGGGCTGGCGCTCTGGCTCCGCCATGTGCCCAGTGATAATGATAATAACCGCCTCATAGCATTGCTGAGAGGACTGAAGGCGCTAACGTGGGGCAGAGGGCAGGACACTGCCTGGCACAGAGTCGCTACCCGATAAATGGGAGTGCCGACTGCTGACGGACTTTCGGCAGCGTTAGAGGCTTTGAGGAGATGGCATTTTGCTTCTCGGTGGCTCAGCTCTCCTCCCTGTAAAATGGACACAGTCTCCGCCACCTCCCAGGGTTGTTTATGAGGACTGAGTCAAGGAAGCAAGGTCCCGAGGCCAGGGCCAGGCGTGTGGAAAGTGCTCGTTAAATGTCAGCGGTGGTGGTGGTATTGTGTCTTTGCTCTGCTCTGTCGTAAAATTTCATTTTGACTCGACAAACAAGGAAGGAGACCCATGCTCAC
Source organism: Lasiurus borealis (assembly GCA_004026805.1). Taxonomy (NCBI): domain Eukaryota; kingdom Metazoa; phylum Chordata; class Mammalia; order Chiroptera; family Vespertilionidae; genus Lasiurus; species Lasiurus borealis. The sequence continues at coordinate 79,458 of PVJN01004696.1, forward strand.
CTGGCACTGCCTGCTCAGAATACCGGTCCACACAGTCTCATTGGCCCCGTTTGGCAGGTGAAGGAAACTGAGGCTGGGGCGACTCAGCAGGGTAATGGCAGAACTGGGAGTGGAGCCCAGGCTATTTTGATGCCAAGTAAGGAGCTCTGAAGGTTGGGTCCTGAATGGGCTGGAACAGACCAGGAGAGGGGATGGATGAGGATGGTGACAACATTTTGGGGCGCTTCCTTAGTGGGTGCTGTGTGCGGCAGTTTGTATGCGTTCCTCATTGGGCTCTCCCTCCAGCCCTATGAGGATTTCGCATTCATACTACCCAGGTAAGGAATGGAGGCTCAGGCAGGCGGGGACATGGTGCCCACTGACACTGAGCATCTGGCAGCATCTGCCTTTGGCTGCTCTGTGCCACCAGCAAAGAAGCTGGGCCTTGGTGCCTGGCACTTGGTAGATGCCCTCACACCCCCCCTTTACCCCCCGCCCTTACCCTGTCCCTTCTGTTGATCTTGCCTTCACCCTTTCTCCCAGAGGGATCAGGTCATGAGCACAGAAAGGCAAAACTCAAAGCCCAAGGCACTTGTTGCACAAACAGGAAAACTGAGTCCAAGAAGGGAGAAGAGGCTTGCCTGAAGGCAGGCTGGGAAGTCTGAATGGATAGTCAGTGGAGGCCCGGATGGCTGTGGGGGAGCTGAGGGCAGGCTCGGAGAAAGGAGGAGCGGGAGCTGGCCCAGGGCAGAGCCTGGATGCTGCTTTGATTGAGGTCTCAAGGCCTCAGCACTTAGGGGTCCTTTACGGGGTGGGTGGGAGGTGAGGGGGACAGCCTGGAGGAGGAGGAGTCCCCTGCACTTCCTGACTTCCTTGGCTGCCTCACCCCGCCCGAAAGCTCAGCCTTCCCTGCTCTCTCCTCCATTCGTGCCTCCCCGCCCCTCGCCCACTCCCATCCCTCCCTCTGGCGACGCTTCAGGCCTGGAAGCTAGGACCTGGGTGTTCACTCTGGGAGCTGGCTGAGCCCCTTCCTCTCTGGGCAGCGGTAAAATGAGGGGCAAGTGGCACCCACCTCCCCAGGCAGGTGCCAGGACGGATGAGGTAATGCAGGCGAAAGGCTGAAAAGGGGCAGAAACGGGAGTTGTTGTTGTTTTATTATTACTGCATCAGATAACTGGTTGGACTGCATTTTTCTCAGTTGCCCCTGGGGCCCTGAAGAAACGGCTCCAGCCTCTGCTGGAAACGGTTGAGGACACACGCATCAGGAAGTCTGGGTTCCACCTCAGCTCCCACCGGCCTTGTGAGGTGCTGTGGACAGGGTCCTGTCCCTGTCCTTCTCTTAAATCTCCACCCTCCCCCACCCCCAGTCTGGGCCAGGCAGAGGGGCTGAGATGCTCTGCCTTGGTCTCTGGAGCTTTGTGAATGGCCACTCCTGGCTTTGTGTGTGTGTGTGTGGGTGGGGGGTGGGGGGGGATGGTGGTGGTGGTGGAAAGGGTGCCCTGGAACCGCCGGGAAAGGGAGAGCAGGGAGGGATGGGTCTGGGTCCCTGGCACCATCCCCGTTCTCCCGACCCCAGACACCTGAGTTCGTGGGCTTCCCGGTCTGAAGGTGGACACAGTGAGTCCCTCCCTCCCTTTCACAGCAGGGAGGGGAAGGAGAGCTGGCCCGGCCAGAGGTCCCACCACGGGGCTCAGCCTCAGCGAGGGGTACAGCAGGGGAGGAGCCGGACTGGTCCAAGAGGCGGCAGGCAGAGGAAGCTGGGGGGCAGAGCAGCATCTTCCCAGGCCCCCGGTCCTGAGCCGAAGGTGGAGGCCTCTGGGGCTGGGGAGACCGAGTGTGCACATCGCCACCTAGGCCCCAAGGAGGGCATCGCAGCCGCAGCCCCGCTCCAGGGCAGCTTCTGCCCGCTCCCTCCAAGCCAGGAGCACCCACTGTGCGCCATGTCTGTGCTGGGGCCTGGGGACAGCATGCAAGGCCAGCCTGGCCTGCCATCCCTGCCTTCACGGCCTTCACTGACCGACCCTGGACAGTGCTGACCCCGGAATGAGACTGCTGTGGTCTCCTGGGCCTGCTTCCTCACCAGTTGACGGTGTGACCTCAGGCAAGCGACTTAACCTCTCTGAACCCATTTTTCCCATCTGTGAAAGGGAGACTCTTCCCTCCCTTGCAGAGTGGCTGAGAGCCTGCAGCGGGATATTGCCTGTGATGTGCCCAGCTCCAGGTCTGGTACCAGTGAGAGTTCAGCAGCCCGCTGCTCCCTTTCTCTTTCCTCTACCGCGGAAGTCACAGGATGCCGGGCGAGCCCTGGAAAGGAAGCACCTCAGGACTTGGGGGGGGGGGGGGGTCAGGGAAAGAGGTACACTGAAGAGAGAGCGTTGGAGTAGGGCTTTGGGGGTTGAACGTGTTTCTTGGCATACAGGGCTCTGTGAAGGCAGGAACAAGTCTGCCTGGGATTGTTCCTGCTTTCCCAGTGCCTGGTATGTAATAGAGCTCAGGAAATACCTGCTGGATGGCTGGATGGCGGTCCAGGAGGCAGGGATGGCGTAAGCAGAGGTGTGCGGGCCTGCCCGGGTCTGCCACCACTGGAGGATGAACCATTTTGTCTACAAGAGGCCACTGTACATGTGAATTTACCTGCCTGTGTCCCTGGGGGACTGTGGGCACCCCAAGGGCAGGCTCCTGGGCCTTTGCCTTACTGTCCCTGGGGTCCAGCCTTGACCTGGTCCAGAGGACCAGGCCCTGGACTCAATGCTCAGACGAATTAAAGTTTGCCCCATTGGATGACTGTTGGAATTGTTTGGGTAAGATGCTGGAAGTGGGGGGAGGGGGGAGGCTGCCTTTCCATTATCCTCTTCCTCTTCCCAGGCACCAAGGGTAGAGTCTAAACACCATAGTCTGCCTCACTCTGATGCCGCTGTGCGCTCTGAGGAAGATGAAGTGGGGAAAGGCCAGTGGGGGAGACTGGAAGGAAGGAGGGATGTTTTAGGGGAGATGGTCAGTGAGGGGCCTCTCTGGGAAGGTGATACTAGAGCAGGGTCAACCCCCCTCCAGGAGCAAAGCCGGTCTGACCCTCACGCTGGCCTGGGCAGCCCCTGTGCCCCACGCTCCCGGTGGCCTGGCCCAGCCCCCTGGTAGCCACGGACCCTGGACAATTGAATTAGCTTTCCTTTGCCTCATTTCCTCATCTGTCAAGCGTGGACAAATCAGCCCCTGCTTTCAGGGCGGCTGTGGGTGTTCGGCCTGCTATCATTCGCAGGGGGTTAGGGCAGCATCAGAAAGGCATGATCGCATCCATCCCATTCTCAGTCCTCCGTCCCGCGAGATGCACTGGTCGCTGGGTCTTGTCCAATCCTCTGGAAATGGAACTGGGAGGAAATTCCCCGGGGAATCTGGGCAAGACTCGAGAGTGAAGACAGTACCTGGCAGTCCTCCTAACGGCTGGGTGAGAGTGGTGACTCACCAGCCCCAGTTGCGTGCCGGGATGGCGCTACGTCTCCTACCCGCACCGCTGTCTCCTACAGCCTTCCCCGGCAGCCCCACCCTGCGCGCGAGGAGCGCCCACCTGGGTCTCACTCGCCAGGTCAGCCTGACGGTGCCGAACCGTCTCACTGGAGAAATGCCTTCCAGCCACACCAGGTTAACACTGGCCGAGAGTTTCAGCCACCAGGAGGCCAAAGCTTTAGTCAATGGATTGGAATTGGAGCGGATCTGAGGGAGATCGTGTGTGGGCAGCCAAGGTCTTTCTCAAGAGAAGGGAGGCATGTTGCACATTTCATGTGACTAAGTTTAACTACATGTACTCCTTCGGGGTCAAAAGGTGTGTGTGTGTGTGTGTGTGTGTGTGTGTGTGTGTGTGTGAGAGAGAGAGGGGGGGGGGGGGGAGGAGGGTTGGAAAGAGGAGGGATGAAGGGTGACTCCGTGTGGAGGATCACTCAGCCACGGTTCTGCTGCCAGCTTTGTGTGGAGTGGCCTGTGAGCCTCGGGTCTGCAGGCACCTCGTCCCACAGGGCCCCCACGAGCCTCTCACTGGGCAGCAGTGGTTCTGCAGCTAAAGACTGACCTTTCGTGCTGTCCAGCCTCCAATCGGGCAACCGTGTCACCTGGTTGCTGAAGAAAGAACAAACGACTCAGAAGGGCACAGCCATGGCTTGGAGATCATGAGCTGCCTCCCATGTAGATCAACAGCCTGTGCTTCTCACTGTACAGGCACCGCCCCGGGCACGGAAGGCCTCACGGTGTGCGCTGTGGGGGAAAGAGCAGCGGGCCGGGTCACAGAACCAGCCACTGACACTGGTTTGGAGCTCCTGTGACCTTGACCAAGTCCCTGCTCTTTTCTGGGCCTGTGAACCCCCTCTGTGAATGGAGCGATGGCAAGAGTGCGCGATTTCCCTTCCAGCTCTGGCACTGAATACAGCCAGTCATTCAGCCAGTCCACAGCCGTTCACTGAGCCTCTGTTATGTGCCAGGGACTGCTCTAGGTGTTGAAGGCACACCTGAGAAGGGGAAGGACAAGGTCTACTCTCAAGGAACTTGTGTTCTTGATGGAGAGCCAGGTAATAAAGAAGGTAATTTCAGATGGTGATGCGCAGCACAGCAGGGTCATGCGAGAGAGAGCAAGGGGACTGAGTTAGATAAGACGGTCAGGGAAGGACTCCTTGAGGAAGTGATATTTGAGCTGAGGTATGAAGATGAGATCAGTCACGTGAGGCTCTGGGGATGGCAAGTGTGAAGGCCCTGAGGTGAGACAGGTTGGCATGACTGAGGAGCAAAAAGAAGGTGCGAGTGGCTAGGGTGGGGAGCATTGCATGAGACAAGGCAGGGAGGTGAACCTGGCTGATGGTACTCAGCCAGGGGGGTAGCAACCTCTACAGCAAAGGTTTTGTGGTTGTCAGAAGGATTGGGGGACGTGCCACTGGCATTTATTGAGAATAAATGTCCTGTAACACATATGAGATATTTTCCCCATCAACACACATCAGATATCACTTCAAACCCATCAGGGAGGCTATTACTAGTAAAGCAGAAACTAAGTGTTGGTGATGATGTTGGAACCCTTGAGCACTGCTGGTGGAAATGTAAGATACTGCCACTATGGAGTGCAGTACAGGCAGTTTTTTCAAAAAATTAAAGGTAGAATTATCATAGGATCCAGCAATTCCATTTCTGGCTACATAGCCAGAAGAATTGAGAGCTGAGTCTTGAGGAGATATTTGTACATCATGTTCATAGCATCATTATTCATCATAGCCAAAGGGTGGAAGCAACCCAAATGCCCATCAGTGGATAAAAGACTGAACAAAACGTGGCATGTCCATATGGTGGAATATTATTCAGCCTTTAAAAGGCAGGAAATTCCGACACATGTTACAACATGGATGAACCTTGAGGACATTATGCTAAGTGAAATAAACCAGTCACAAAAAGACAAATATGGTAGTATTCCACTCCGAGGAGGTACATAGAGTGGTCAAACTCATCACATTCATAGAGACAGGCAGGGGAAAGGTGGTTGTCTGGGTGGATGGGAAATGAGGAGCTTTGGTTTAAAAGGCTCAGAGCTTCAGTTGTGGAAGATGGAAAGTTCTGGAGATTAGGTGCACAACAATCTGAATGTACTTGACCCAGCTGAGCTGTATACTTAAAAAACGTTAAGATGGTAAAGATTATGTTGTGTATTTTACCACAACGAAAACAAACACATCAGCTTGGTCAATAGTTTGGAGATATATATATTTAAAGTGCAATAGAAAGCCATTGGAAGGAATCAGGTGATCAGTTGATCTAATTATATACATGCAGCTGTTTGTCTTGTTGAATCACTTTGGCTGCTATATGGAGAAAGAGTGCCAAGGTCGCAGGAATGGATACAACCACTGGTAGAGAGTCGGTCAGGAACTAGAGGTGGCTTGGACCAGGACAGTAGCTGCAGATGTGGTGAGAAGTGGGTGGATCCGAGAGGGATACTGGAGGAGTGTCCACAGGACCAGCATTGGATGGGAAGGCAAGAGGAAATGTCACTCGTAACCTTTGGCTCCGCCAGACCAGTGGGGATTTAAAGTCTAATCACATCATCTCCAGGTTGGACCGACAACTCAAGGCTTGAATGGACTTCAAGACATCATCTTGTCTATCCTCTTGCCTCCAGACCAGACAGGACTCACTCCTCTCCCCAAACCCATCTCCAAGAGAGCACGCCTTGGGGATTCTGCCCACCCAGATGTCTATGTGGGGGATCAGTCTACTGCATCCTGGTTAAGGGCTTTATCAGTTCTAAAGCCAGGCAATTTGACCGTCTCAACATCCCGGGGGGTTGGCAGGGAAGATTTGCCATCATACTGTTGAGGAAAGTGAGTCTCAGAGAAGCATGTGCCACTCATGGAGAGCTGTAGCTCCCTTGATGGTGTGGCCATTCTTGGCTTTAAAGATGAGAGGAGGAGTGGAAGCAGGGACTTGTGAGGAGTGCCCTGCTGAGGGAAGCCAGGCTGGAGGTCCTTCGTGACGTGGGAGTGAGGCAGGGTCATCGCTGTAAGGTACAGGGGACCCGGCTGCCTTGAAGTGTCAGAGGATCATTTCCCTGTTTATCTCCAAGCACAGGGCAGGGGTTGCAGGACCTCCTTCCCCCCATCTGCAGCCTTCTCTTGAGGGGCTGGAGACTACCCAAAGCCATGGCCCTGGGGCATTGCTTTCTGCCAACACTCCCCAAAACACCAGCTTTCTCTCCCACAAACTGCCCAACTCAGGTGGCCTGGGCAGAGAAGGCTGAGTGCCCACGGGATTGGCCAACTCACGCATTTGGAGCCCGCAGATGTGGGAATCGGAGGTGCTTCTGGAGGCTTGAATCTCATCTCCGCCCTTTCAGCCAAGTCCAGGAATGTGTCCGGCTGCAGACAATTGGCGTCAGGGCTGTAAACGGAAGACTTCCAGGGCTGGGAGTGACTGAGAGGTCCTCTCATCCATCCTCTAGCCTTTGGGGGTGGGGACGTCCTCCTTCCTGCAAAGACCAGTCCAGCCAAGGGGAATGATAGCTTTCCCCCAAGGAACTTCCTTTCTCCCCTCCCCTCCTTTCTGCTTTCCTCCCCTCCCCTACTTTTCTCTCCTCTCCCTCAGGCCTTCATTCCCGTGGGAGCAGCTTCCTGAAGACTACAGACTTCTTCAATTCTGCCTGCCCAGCACATAACACCCCCCCCCCCTTCTGAGAGCAGCACCCTTGGGGCTCTCCCCACCCACACTTTTGGGTCATCAGTGTTGGGGGGGCTTGCCCCAGACCTGGCCAATGAGAGCACTGTGCTCCCCTCATCTCAGGGTGGGTTTGGGGATGGGCATGAGGCTGAAACAAGGCCAACTCCAGATTAAATTCCAGGTCTTTTGATTCCTGACGGTAGGAGTTGAGTACCTAGATTCAGCCATGTCTGAAGCTAGAGTCCCATAGACACCTTAGGTATGTAAACTAATGAATCCCCCTTGTGCTGAATAAGCCAGTTGGAGTTGGGTTTCTGTCATTTGAAGGGAAGGGCACCAAGCCCACCCCAGGGCCTCCCTCCTGTTGCAAAGTCTTGTCCTTTGGCCCTGCCCACAGTGAGCTGGAGGGTCTCTGCTATGCCTTCAGCAGGAAATTCCTTTATCTCCCGGAGCCTGCTGGTCAACCACCGGTCAATATCTGTGTCTCCACTTGGACTCACCCTCTTCCTCTCATTGCTTTCTCCTTGTTTTAATGTTATTCAGAATTCTTCCTGCTGCAAGCCAAGAGAAGCCCACATCACATCAGCACGGATTAAAACGGGAACTTGATGGCCCAGGAAGTGGCCTGAGAAGGGCCTTGGGGCTGGAGCCAGGGCTCAGGGCCAGCAGGATTCTCTCTCCATCGCTCACCTCTGCTTATCTCTGTTTTCCTTCGGATTTGGCCTCATTCTCTCCCTTCTATGGGGTAAAGAACTTAGCCACCATCAGTCCAGTTTGGCCATCCTGGTTCAGAACCGGACTGTCTTCTCCTAGGTCCGTGTCAGTCCCAAGGAAGGACTTTGGCCTTGTTTGGGTCACATGCCCACTCTTGGACCAATCGCTGCTTCCCGGAAAGTGGGTACAGTCATGGATCAAATCCGGGTTGTGTGGGTAGGGCATTGAGGTTTAGTGATTGACAAAGTCATGTGAGGAAGAAGGACACTGTTCCAAAGGAGATGGGGTGGCTAATACTGGACAGAGGCCTCTGTGCTCCTCCCCCGTGGAGTTCATGTAATTTGTCTGTTCTTTCCTTCACACAGCTGGTGCCAACTGAGTGCCAGGGAGGAGAATAGTGAGGGCTCTCGAAGCAGGTTCAGCCTGTGCTGAGTCTCTGATGTGATGAGCTTACTCGGCTGAACTGAAACCACAGGTCCCCTGTGCTCAGAGCTGGCCCCCCTCGCCACGACGTCTCCATAATTACCAGTGTGTGAGTGGCCCCAACAGCATTCTCTCCATGGTCTCTCATTCCTGGAGACGCCAATAGCAATGTCCCTTGGCCAGAGCTGGTCTTGTCCTCTCTCCCATGGAGGAAATGAGTCATGAACGCTGATGAAAGGATGATAAGTGGACCAAGTTGGGCAGGGAGGGTAGGAGA
>PVJN01004697.1:0-55902 GCA_004026805.1 Lasiurus borealis
ACTGCCCGACCCCCAACTGCCTGGTCGCACCTTACTGTCCCCTCCACCCCCCTGTGAGCCTGGTTGCCCCCAACTGCCCCTTCCCATCAGCCTGGTCATCCCCAACTGCTCCCCCTGCTGGTCTGGTCATCCCTCACTAACCGACCTTGTTGCCCCATGTAGCTGCTGTTTGGTCATTAGTGTTACTGGGATGGCATCCCAGAAAATTTGCATATTCCTCTATCATCAGCATAGATGAGCACCTGTGAACTCCCAAGACAATCAGCTTTCCTTGCTGCTTTGTACTTCTGTTATGTTAGGATTTCAGTCACCCACTGAGACTGACTCTTCTTGTCCTAATTCCATACTCCTGGAGGATGGCACTACTGATTGCCCAGATTGGTTCGATGACCTGATCTGGCACAAGTAACAATGGCTAGTGGGGGTGTCTCAAGTTCATACCAAGAGCCAAATCCACGCCACGTTTTCAGATGAAGACACTTAAGGGACCGGTGCAAAGGATTGCCTCTAAAAGGCGTCTGAGCACACCTGCAGCCGTTTTCCTTCCAGCCTGGTGCTGTGCTTTCACGGGGCCGGATTCCGATGCTGTGTTCCCCTTTCTCCCGTGCTCTCCCATTTTCTGACAATACCTGGTTACCTACTGCATTCAGTTCTTTTGAATAGACCAATTTGGAAGTGCTTCCTCACTGATTTATCCAGGTTTACTGAATTGTTTTTGGCATCATGTGGATAACCGACTCTGATTGATTTTAATGCATCATTTATTTGATCAAAACATGCATACCATACCAGTATTCTGAACCTGACCCCTGCCAGGCTGGGCGGTTTATTCTGACACTCACTGTTTCTCTTTGGAAATTAGAGGGTTTATTCTTTATTTGGTAGTATGGGTTTAATTTGTCTGCACTGGCAGATGAAAACAGATGCTTATTATGATTGTACTGATTTGGTAAAACAGTTTTCTCCTCATTGACACACACACAAAAAGCTAAGCAAAGCCCTGGCCAGTGTGGCCCGGTTGGTGGAACATTGTCCCCTGCACAGAAAGGGTGCCTTTCTATTCCATGTTGGGGCACATACCCAGGTTGCAGGTTCAATCTCCCGTTGGGGTGCATGTGGGAGGAATCTGACCATAACTCTTTCTCTCTCCCTTTCCCCTACCCGCCCTCTCCCTTCCACTTTCTCTAAAAAATCAATAAAAACATATCCTCTGGTGAAGATTTTATAAAAAATAAAACGAAGTAAACATACAGCCCCTGTTCAGAGTTAAGAGGTTCGAGTTCTAGACTGAGCCCTGCCACTAACAGATGGAGGTGCTAGCCGGTAAGCCCTTCAGCCTGTCCAATAGGCTCTCCCCCTCATCTTTGAAATGGAGGAATTGATTAAGGTTATTTCTAAGTTGCCTTCCAGCCCTACAGTTCTGAGACGCTGTGCCTGCCTGAGAAAGGATCATATTATCTTTTATTAGCAATTATTTTTTAAGGAAAATCCTCTGGGTAAAACATTTCTGAGATAAACTCTTTAGGAGGAATTTGGTGAGGATTTTTTAAATATTATTTTTATTCTGAATTAAACAGAAGAGGAATGACTCGGGTCCTGAAGTCGGTGAGTGTTTAAGAACCCACTTTCTTGGCAAATTCAAGGCCTTCCTGCTGCATTTTATCCAAGTTTCAGACCAAGAGGCAAAGTAGCCAAAATGGCTGATGACCTGATTCTTGCTCCAAAAACTCAATTAGAGGACAGGACCAAGACGCAGGCCAAAGTAAGCGTCGTTATTATTTTCACAGCAGATTAATGACAGTGAAGTGGGAAAAGCTTTCTGGTCTGCAAATGTGTCACTTGCACTCATCTCGCATAAGCCTCACCCAGAAGAAGGGAAATTAAAACGGCCGTTGAATGACAAAGGTCAGAAACAGCCAGTGATGTCATCGCAAGGAGCACGAGGAGCATCTGACCCACTTCCTTCCCAGCTTGGCATTTTCAGTAATGAGAGCGTGGACTCTGTCCCAGTTGCACAGCGACTGTTCTGTGAACCTCTCGGAGAGGTTCGCAGCATCTGCTCACCACACACTAATGACATGAGCAATATTGCCGCTGGCATAGTTCTTCCCACCAGGGATGTGACCGCACGGTGCTTTCTGAAAGACTTTTGACAGCACTTAGCCATTCTGAGACCTCTAATAAATGCATCTTGCTGAAATTATAGTTATTAGGACACCTACCGGCAGCCCAGTTCACGTGTTCCTATGATTCCAGATCTTCTGGGCGTACTTCATGTGTTGTTTCTGTTAGCTTCGGTTTTTAATGATCTCTCTTAATGGGAGGGAGTGATTAATTTACAGCAGCAGATTTTTTAAAAGTGTCATTTTGACAGCGGTGTTAATTTTGATAGAGACTTTAATAAGAGAACACCTAGTGTTCTGTTGCATCAGACCAAGACTCACCACATACACAAAAAGAGAAACTGGAAAATAGGATGTTTACTGTTTCTCCTGAGAGTCTCCCAACTATTTCATTTCATTTTTTAAATTCATTGCTGAGAATATGGACAGTCATATCAAAGTCCTAGTCTGAAACATGTGTAGCTTATCTCTATCAGAGTCTATATTTTTCTACTCCCATTGGATTCAAAACATTTATGGAGCACTTGCTATATTTAAGGCATGGCGTGTGAAGAGACACAACACCTTGTTCTCAAATTTCTGACAGTCTAGTGGAGGACACAGGCACCCGCTTTGTGACAGAGGTAACACAGTTCTTCATAGCAGAGGTGAGCATGTAAGGTAGGGAAGTCCAGGAGAGTTACAGAGAAAATGCAACATTTGAGTTGAGTTTAAAGGCTCATTAAAAATCTTTGAGAACACTTATCCATAAAGATATATTTAGCCCTATGTCCATTGCAGCATTATTCACAGTAGCAAAGACATGGAAATAACCCAAATATCCTTTGGCCATAGATTAGATACAGAAAATATGGTACATATATACTCAGCCATAAAAAGATGAAATATTGCCATTTGTAACAATATAGGTAGATCTTGAGTGTATTTCATCCTAAGTGAAATAGTGAGACAGAAAAGGACAAGAGCCATATGATTCCACTCATCTGTGGGATATAAAACAAAAGCAACAGATGAACAAACAAAAAGAAACAAACTTATAAATACAGACAACAGAATTGTGGTTACCAGTGGGGATTAGAATACAAAGCGGGCTAAAGGAGGTCAAAGATATAGTGATAGAAGAAGACAAGACTTTGGATGGTGAGCACAGAATGGAGTGTAATGATGTATTATAAAGTTGTCTACATGAAACTTATATAATATTATTAACCAGTGTTACCTCAATAAATTTAATTTTAAAAAACATATTTCAGGAAGATAAGAGGAGGCAAGGGGAATTTCTAGGGTGAAGGAATTATCATACATGTAACCACAGAGGTGTGCAAGTCACAGACCTGCTAAGGAACAGAGAGTAATTGCATGTGAATTAAAACCAGTGTAGTGTGAGTGAGCAATAATGTTGAAAGTCCCTAAGTAGTTGAGTAAGCCTCCTTGAAATCCTGTCTTGCCCCCTGGTTTTCAGCTTTATCTCTCACTCAGTGTTGCCTCCCTAGATGCCCTCCAAGGAGCCTGAATCTCTGGGGTCTTGAACATCTAAGCTTTCAAGAATATCTATAGCATTTGATGTTTGCATGTCTCACATACACTCACCATCTATTACCATCTATTACCTTGAGTTATTAGTTCTCCCTTATATGTTTCTTTAATCTATGTGTCTATCCTTATGCAAATAACATACAGTTTTTATTATTGTAGTTTAGTAATATGCTGTAAAGTCAATAACTGTAATGCCACCAGCTCTATCTTTATATAGATTGTTTTGGCTATTCAAGGTTCTTTGTGGTTTCATATGAATTTTAGGATTTTTTTCTATTTCTGCAAAATTTCCATTGGAATTTTGAAAGGGATTATATTGAATCTGTAGATAACTGGGTATATGAACATTTAAACAATATTAAATCATCATTTTGTGAATGTGGAGTGTCTTTTCATTTATTTGTGTCTCCCTTAATATTTTTTACTCTTGAGAATGATATTATCTGTGGGTTTATCAGATACAGCCTTCATTGAGATACATTCCTTCTGTAACGAGTTTGTTGAGCATTTTTATCATGAAAGGATTTTGAATTTCATTAGCTTTTTCTGTATCTATTGAGATGATCATGTGATTTTTGTAGAGTATCACACTTACTGATTTGCATATGTTGAACCACCCTTGCATGACAGGAGTAAGTTTCACTTGGTCATGATATGTTATTTTTTTAACGTGCAGTTGAATTCAGGTTTTAGTATTTTATTGTAGATTTTAACATCTGTGTTCATCAGGAATATTGGCCCGCACTTTTCTCTTGCAGTATCTTTGTTTGACTTTGGTACCAGGGTAATACTGGCCTCATACAATGAGTTTAAAAATGTTCCTTTCTAAATTTCATGGAAAATGTGACTAGGATTGGCATTGATTCTGCTTTTAATATTTGGTGGTATTCATTAGTGAATTCATTTGATCCTGGCTTTTCTGTGCTGGGGTGGTTTCCATTACTGATTCATCTTATTTGTTAGTGGTCTGTTCCCATTTTCTGTTTCGTAATGATTCAGTCTTAACAGGTTGTGGTACTGTAGGTTCCTTCGAGCTGCCACTCAGCTCTTATTTATTCTCAGTGGCCCCTGTGATTCTTGGTTATTCCAGCACTCATCAGTGCTTCAGTGGGCCAGACAGAAGCCAGCCTGGTAGAAGCCCTCTGAGATTCTAGAACCGTGGGTACATGCTCCACGCTTCTCTTTCCCCCCAGGGATAAGGCACTGAGCTGTGTCACCCCATCTGCTGCACCACAGGTCTTGAGGAGCAGCAAGCTGCCCTACCCTCTTTTGTTCTTAGCAGCCTCCAGGCAGATAGAGGATGCCTGTCCAGTCAGTACAGCAGAGTAGGGGGGACAGAAACCAGTCCTTGGGGAACTCCTCTCAAACGCTGGAACACTGAGTGCATGCTCCAACTCTGTCCCTCCCCACGGAAAAGCTGGGAGTTGGACGGTTTCCCAAACTTGTTTCCTATTGGAGAGGGGTAAGAGCTATAGAGGATGAGGGTGTGCTAGTCCAAAATGTGCCTTTCTTCTCTGTAGCCTATACTGTGGCACCTTTTCCTGCCAGTGTTTCCTGCTAGTCCTCTGGGAACTTCCGTGAAAGACACCTTTTCCTGCCAGCGCTCAGATTCAAGCAAGACACAAACTAGTCCTCAGGGAAGCTCCCTAAAAAGCGAGAACATCTTCTCTTCTCCTCCCCAGCAAGAACCCTGGAGCAGGGAGTTTTCTCAGATTTTGCTGTGCTGAATAGGCGGGTGAGTCTATGGTGATTGTGTACCATGAATTTTCCAACTGGTCTCAGTGTGGCTGATTTTATACTCACCTGGGGTTCAGGAGCCTCTTACCTGATTTCTGAATTTCTCACAAAGGGAATTGGTCCCTATATTGTTGTTGAATTGATGTCTCTATAGGGGGCGGGGGATGAGGCTTTCTATACCATTATCTTACTGTTGTCAATCAGGGAGTCTTACCATAAATTCCTGGTATTGTGGGCTCTTAAGGGTTGGGACTGTGTGAGATTTAGTTTTATGTCCCGTGTTTGCTACATTATGAGCTCTCATCAAATGCTTAATGGAGAGAGATATACTATTATGTGAGTCAAGCTAGAAATAAACTGAGCAGATTTATACCCTGGGCATCCTTTTCTTTCTTACATTACATGGGACTTTATACTTAAGAGTAATATTTAGGCCTTAGCCAGTTTGGCTCAATGGATAGAGCTCTGGCTCACGGACTGAAGGGTCTTGAGGTTGATTCTTGCCAAGGGCAAGTACCTTGGTTGCAGGCTAGATCCCCATCCCTGGTCAGGGCTTGTGTGGAAGGCAACCAATTAATGTGTCACTCTCATATTATTGTTTCTCTCTGTCTCTCCCCTTCCCTCCCCTCCAGTCTTGCTAAAAATCAATGGGGAGATATCCCTGGGTGAGGATTAACAACAACAAAAAATCATTCATTGGAGCCAGGATAACCTTTAAAAAAGAAAAAAAATAAAGTAACATTTGGCATTGTTATGCTATTTCCAACCATGAATGAAAAAAAAAATGTGTTGAACTTTCCATGGTGATTTAGCAGGAACAACTCAATCAGATTTATTTTTTTTTTTTAAAGAAACTCAGGTAATTAATTTCTCTACAGAGCTAAAATCACAGCGTTCTAGCCAACTGCTCATACACTTAATTTTATAAATGAGGAAACCGAGACCTGGAGACTTGAAGGGTTGTTCAGAAATCTCGCTGCTAATTAGATGGGGACCAGTTACTACAAGTGAGACCACCTTGACTCTGGCTCTTTCCAATGTCCCGAAACCATGTCTCAAGTCTGGAAAAATTAAGACATGAGAAAAATGTCTCAAATTGGTTGCATACAAAATGAACTTTACAGGTGAATTAGTATTCAAAGATCATTATTTCAGATCTCCAGCTGTTACAGGACAAGGCTGCCTAAAACTCCAGCATAAACAGATGTCTGTTAAATGCTTACTACTAATAATTGAAATAGTAACAGGAGCTCTGCAATTAGTCTACAAGAACAAAAGAAAAACCACACACTTCCTTAAATCCTCATTTTCTTTTATAATATTAAATATTAATGCATCTTATAGCATCTTGAATGAACATTCTGAATGAATAAATTGAGGAAGAAAGGTTCAAAATAGATTATGTGCTGGGGGTATTAGTTTAAGCTATTTAAAAATCATTATCTAGTATATATTCAGGTTAGTGATTTGGGGCAATTATATTTGTTAGTGTAAAGAAATAAAACAGTTGAATCCAAGCAGGCTTTTTGTTTACATAGTAAGACTGAATAACAGCTCTGGTACTAGGGAGAAAAAAAAAAAAAGCAAAGAAAAAGAAAAACATGAGTATTTTCAATGTTTTCCTCTAATACTCCTTCACTATTTAGCACAATTTGTGGCAAAGGATTTTATATCTGATTTTGATTAAGGAGGATATTTACTGACCTACTTAAAAGCCTAAGTTTGTATTCATTCATTCATTTCTCAGATATTTGCTGAAACTCTAATTTTCTACTAACATATTAGAAAAATAAATATATAATCAGATGTATATGACCATTTATTTTAAAACATAAATAATAATAGAAACAAGTGTTCTCTATGTGCCAAGAATTTTGCTTACAGAATCTTACGTAAGCTTTCAAAGGAACTTTGTTTTATTATTCCTTTTAGAAAAAAGACTAGAGGCCCAGTGCATAAAATTCATGTACGGGATGGGGGGAGTATTTATCAGCCCAGCCTGCACCCTCTCCAATCTGGGACACCTTAAGGGATGTCCAACTGCCCATTTAGGCCTGATCCCACTAGGATCGAGCCTAAAAGGGCAATTGGATATCCCTCTCACAATCCAGGAGTGTTGGCTCCCAACTGCTCACCTACTTGCTTGCCTGCCTGATTGCCCTTAACAGCTTCTGCCTGGCAGACTGATCACCCCCTAACCACTCCTTGCCAGCCTGATCAAAACCAAACTGCTCCCCTGCTGGTCTGATTGCTCCTAACAGCCCTCCCCTGCCAACCTGGTGGCCCCCAACTGCCCTCCCCTGCAGGCCTGGTTGCCCCAAACTGTCTTCCCCTTACAGGTCTGGTGGCCCCAACTGCCATTCCCTTTTCAGGCCTGGTTGCCCCTAACTGTCTTCCCCTGCAAGCCTGTTTGCCCCAAATTGTCCTCCCCTATAGGCCTGGTCATCTCTAACTGTACTCCCCTGCTGGCCTGTCACCCCTAATTGCCCTCCCCTGCTGGCCCAGTCACCCCAAACTGCCCACCCTTGCTTGCCTGGTTACCCCTAACTGCCCTCCCCTGCCAGCCTGGTCACTCCCAACTGCTCTCCTCTGCCAGCCTGATTCCCCCCAACTGCCTTCACCTTCAGGGCTGGTTTCCCCCAACTGCCCTCCCCTGCTGGCCTGATTGTCCACATGTGCCATTCCCTGCCAGCCATCGTGTGTCCACATGGGGGTGACCATCTTTGACCACATGGCCATCTTGTGTGTTGGAGTGATGGTCAATTTGCATATTACTCTTTTATTAGATAGGACAACTAATATGCAATAAATGATATAACTTGTGCAAGGCCAAAAATTAGTAATTTGAAGAGTAGGAATGAAACCAAAATGTTTGAATCTGGGGTATGTCCTTTCATCTACTATAAGACAGAGCCTCTACCATGGCCGATGTGGCTCAGTTGGTTGAGCATCATCCCATGCACTGCGGGTTTGATTCCTAATCAGGGCACATGCCCAGGTTGTGGGCTCGATGTTCTCTCTCACATTGATTCTCTCTCTTTCTTCCGTTCTCTCTAAAATTAATACAAACATTTTTTTTTAAAGATACAGCCTCTCATGGGTAGAGTTGGAGAGTAGACAGTGTCTCTGAAAACAGGAGCAGGGGCATAGTCATGAACTTATTTTTAGAATCCAACAAAAACTATTGTCTTATGATGTAGGACAAAAAATAGGAAAATGCATATAGACATGTATTTGAAATATTTCAGTGTTTTTATAACCTTTGAATTCAAGGACCTTGCATGGGATGAGAGGTGAGGAGGTGCTTAAGTTTAAGGTTAAGGGTACCTGAGGGAGAAATCCACTTATGAGTTTATCATTTCAACTTCTGTCTTCTGATACATAGAAAACTGAAGTGCCACAACTATAACATGTCCTCCAAGGTCACCCAGGAAGATTAACTAGTGCCCTTCTCTCTTGACCACACAGCCATCTTTCCTACATCTAACAATATAGGAAACTCTTTTCCTAATAGGTCAGAACTAGTTTCTAATGGATTTGGGTAAAATAATGATTCAAAAGAAATAATAAATTAATTATTTTGTAAGGAAAAATAAAAAAAATATGTAAAAATAAAAAAAATGTTAAGTTCTCTTTAAGAATGAAGAAAATAGAATGGCTTTAAGGATGCTGAGATAGTTAGGCTCTTTGGAAGAGGGAGCCAGATATTAAACTTCTTTTGATATTCATGATTTCTATTTTTCCTTTTAGATACTGTAAAAATTCCAACGAAGTTTAAAATCAGTGTCAATATAAATATTTATATTTATCCCAAGTGCTCTCATTTAATTACACATAACACAGGACTCGATGGTTTCCCACTTCAGTCTTGGGAGGAAGACAATTTCTACTCCTTAACTGTGTGCAACCCTGAAAATAATCAACATACCTGTTGTTCAAACAATCACAGTCTCATCTCTCTCTGTTAAATAATCTGTTTTAAGTTTATTATTTATTGTGCCAGTTAGACACTTGTGAGGACCTTGAAAAGAAATCTGTAAATTCTGACATTAACACTCAGAAAAGTCAATATGAAGAATGCAGGATTCGGGTTCATTTTATTTTGGAGTGAAAAATACATGTAAAATATGACCTCGTGTATTTTATTAATCTTGTTATCCTTGGGGCCCAAATGCTGGCACTTCTCCATTAGGCGCTGGGGAAGTTACGGTGATGGACGACCTATTAGCAAGCCTGAGGCCACAGGGCTTTCCGGTGATCAATATGATGGAACCTAGGGAAAGCTCCTGCCCATGTTTCCTTCCCAGTGAAACTTGCGAAGAATACAAACCTCATCAGCCTGATTGGCTGGGACATTACTTGTCCTGAGGTTTGTTTTCCTTACAGGGTGCTTTTTTCCTTCAGTGTTCAATGAAATATCTTGTAAGGTTTTCACAACGTAATGTAACAAAATAAGTATCTGCGTTTGCAATCATTAAAAAAGACCAGTGTTTTTGAAAGGAATACATTTTCATCCTGAGACACCTTAAGGGATGTCAAATTGTGACTGTGGGCATGTTATTTAGATCAGTTTGGGTCTCTTTCTGTTTGTCTTTCTATCGAAATGTAAGAATAGAATTTACTATCCGAAAGTTATTGCAAACATTAAATGTGTTAAACCATATAAAACGGTGCAAGCTTGGCACCTCATTGATGTCCAGTAAATGTTACCTGTCGTCTTCTTCTTGTTAATATTTATACATTTTCAACAAATCTTTAAATGCCCTCAGGAGGATCCTTTCAGATGTGATTGATCAAGATAGGAAGTGTTTTTGACTCTCAGTGGGAAAATAGGGGGTCCCTGCCTTAGGATTATCTTTGGTTGGTGGGCCATAGGCTCCAAACATAAATTGAAGGAGGTATGATAGAATAATCACTTCAAAACATCGGTGGTTCTGTAGAATCCAAGATGGCGGCATAGGTAAACACCTACATGCTGCCTCACACAACAATTTCAAACTTACAACTAAAAGACAGAACATCATCCAGAACCACAGGAAAGCTGGCTGAGTGGAAATTCTACATCTAGAAGGAAAGAGAGGGACTCACAGAGACCCAGAGGAGCTGCAAAAAGCTGAGGTATGGAGACGCATGCGCTGAGAGAGTGGATGCCAGAGTACCTGGCTGGATTTCTCTGGCGGGAGGGAAATGGAGACTCCCAACGGCATTGAACCCCTTATCCTAAGACACTCAACCCCAGATCCACCCGAAACTCATACGAGGGTAGTTTGGACTGTGAAAAGGGAGAAGTGCACGGAAATTTAGGGGAGTAGCAAAAGATCGGCAGTCTAGTGGCATGCACAGCCCTGCGCGAGGAGACAGACTGCTGATTGTATCACTGGCTTTCATGAGTGGGAGGGAGACAGACCCTCCCAATTGTGCCATTTCTAACTCCACTAAACCCTGGTTTTGGGCGAAACCCTGGGGACCCAGACTCATATGGTCCCAGAGCGCAGGGGAACCAGATGGGCAACAGTCTAGAGGCACTGTGAGAAAGCGCATGCACACAGGGACCTCTCCAGCCATTACCCAATCACGTGAGAGTCAGGTGCCATGGAGGGCGGGGCCAACTGGAAGGCAAGGCGGTCCCTTAAGCTCTGAGACTCCACCCATCCCAAGCTCAACAGAGAGGCTTTTGCAGATTTTGCAAGTCTGGTATCATAAGGCTGAATTCAACACAGAAGTTTCCCCAGCATAGTGAAAATGCCGAGACACGGGAAGGGATCACAAACAAAAGAAATGGAGGAATATAAACGACTGGATATAGAGTTCAAAACCACACTTATAAAGTTTTTCAAGAACTTCCTAGAAAAGTTGGATAAAGTTAGCGAGTCCCAAGAGGAGATGAAAAAGATCCAACTCGAGATGATAAAGGACCAACTAGAATTTAAACATACAATGACTGAAATAAAAAATATTATTCAGAGACCTAACAGCAGACTAGAGGAAGGCAAGAATCAAGTCAAAAATTTGAAATATAAAGAATCAGAAAACACTTAACTGGAAAAGCAAGAAGAGAAAAGAATCCAAAAATGTGAAGATAATGTAAGGAGCCTCTGGGACAGCTTCAAGCATACCAACATCATAATTGTGGGGGTGCTGGAAGAAGAGAGAGAGCAAGATACTGAAAACCTACTTAAAGAAATAATGACTGAAAACTTTCCATATCTGGTAAAAGAAATAGAAATACAAGTCCAAGAAGCACACAGAACCCCATATAAAAGGAATCCAAAGAGGACTATATCAAGACACATCATAATTAAAATACCAAGAGCAAAAGACAGAGAATATTAAAAGCAGCAAGAGAAAAACAGTTCATTACCTACAAGGGAGCACCCATACGACTGTCAGCTGATTTCTCAACAGAAACAATGCAGGCCAGACGGGAGTGGCAAAAAATATTCAACATGATGAATAGCAAGAACCTACAACCAAGAATACTCTATCCAGCAAAGCTATCATTCAGAATTGAAGGGCAGATAAAGAGCTTCACGGAGAAGAAAAAGCTAAAGGAGTTCATCAACTCCAAATCAGTATTATATGAAATGCTGAAAGGTACTCTTTTAGAAGAGGAAGAAGACAAAGGTAAAATACAAAATTTATGAACAACAAATATATATCTATTAACAAGTGAACCTAAAAATTAAGTGAATTAAAAATTTAATCAACAGAATAAACTGGTGAATATAATAGAATCAGGAGCACAGAAAGAGAGTGGACTGTTAATTCTCAGGGGGAAGGAGTGAGGGGTGTACAGGGAGAGACTGGACAAAAATCATACACCTATGGATGAGGTCAACGGGAGGGAGCTAAGGGTAGAGGGAAGGGTGGGAATGGGATGGAGGGGAAAAAAAGAGCAACAAATATAATAATCTGAATAATAAAGATTTAATTAAAAAAAATAAATAAAAAAATAAAAAAATAAAAACATCTGTGGAGCCTACTCTGCATGAGGCACCTCACTAATCACTGAAGGCACAACTGTGAACAAGACAAAGTCCCTGCTTCCCTGGAGCTTCCCTTCCAGAGGGCGATATGGGAAAATATGTTGAAAATACACAAAGAAGATACTTTCTTAGTAAACAGAGGCATTAGCTACTATAGATACTATACATAGAATAGGAAAATGGGGTGGAAAGTAAGGGCAGGATCACACTGATAGTCAGGAAATGCCTTTAAGAAGGTGACTTAAAGCTGAAGTCTTAACGATGGAAATGGTCTAGCCATGAAGAGGTCTGAGGGGAGTTTATACCAGGCAGAAGGAACAGTTTCTTTGGGGGCCCCCAATCAGGAATGACCTTGCTGTGCTCAAGAAACAAAGAAAGTCAGTGGGACCAATACAATGAGGGTAGGAGATAAGATAGAAGAATTTAAAATCATAGCAAGGGTCTTTCAATGGTCCCTAAACTCTCTTTCTGATTTAATTTTTGAAATTTCCAAAGACTGGGCAGTAATTCTTATTTTTTTCCCAAAGTTTAGAAGGGAATAAGATGGCATATTCATTTATTGATTAGAATTCTGAGCTTATTCACAGAGGTTTTGAATTTTTTTTTATGTGCCAGGAAGAACAGAGATGGGAAACATGCACAATTTTTGAAACTTATTTATGTTTGTTGTTGTTATAATGTGCTAAATTATAGTCATTAAATGGCTCACATATTTTCATTACCATAAAGAGCACGAAGGGGGACTATATTTTAAAATTGTTAGAGCTGAAAGGAGGGATAAAATCAGAGTAATTTGACCTTTCTTACAGAATGAAAATAGATTCCTTTCAAATAAATTAACACTGAAAACAGCTCAGGAATGTAATTCTGGTTTCTGCTATTTGGGAAGTTGCTTCTTTTACACTAGGAGGTTAATCTAGTGATTCCTATAGATACAGCAATAACTTGTTAATGAGTTAATGATTTCTAAAATCAAAATCTTACTAGTATATATTCAATCAAAATGAATGCTTCATTAAACTAATTAATAGCATAACAATAACTAGAACTTTTAGAAATTGTAATTAATCACAATCACATAGCATTCCTACATCAATCCATAAGTATAATGTGATCTTTTAAAAATCAGGGAATGTTTACAAACAATTAAAGTAAACTAAAATGCCATTTTATTTTATGGAGTGCAAATTATCCTATACAATAAAGAGCTAATATGCAAATGACCGGTCCTAATGATGCTCACTGACTACCAAGGGGGCAGACGCTCAATGCAGGAGCTGCCCCCTGGTGGTCAATGCGCTCCCACAAGGGGAGTGCTGCTCAGCCAGAAGCCGGGCTCATGGATTGCAAGCACAGCCTCTCTCAGCTTCGTGGCAGTGCTAAAGATATCCAACTGCCAGCTTAGGCCTGCCCCAAAGGGCTCCCGGATTGTGAGAAGGCACAGGCCAGGCTGAGGGACCCTCCCCCCAAGTGCACAAATTTTGTGCACTGGGCTTCTAGTACAGTATAATTAGATGTATGATATAATATGAAGATGCTGCTGCATTTGGAAGAGATAAATTTTGACTCATTCTCCCTTTCTCTCTCCCTGCCACTTACTGCTTCCTTCATAGTGCATAGCAAATTACTTGTGCTCTCTGAATAGCTGATTCATTTGAGAAATAGGAGAATTGCAGTAAATAACCTCTATGATCTCTTATATTTCTAAAAATGGTTTTTGGGGAAGATGGCATTTCTTAGGAAGAAGTGACCTCAGATATTCCCACTGTTTCTTTTAACAACTCTATGCCTATAACCCCAAACCTATATCTCTCATTCGTTCCTAACATTCAGTCTTTGCATCTAACAATTAACTGGACATTTCAACTGAGAGGTTGCTGGTGCCTAAAGTGCAAATTGACTAAAATTGAGCTCTTAACCCTCCCATCAAATCTACTCCTTTTCAGATTCTCACTTTGAATAAATGACAGCAACAGTCATTCAAGTCAAAATATCTGGTCATTAGCTGATTAGTCAATCAATCTTGTAGATTACAACTCCCAAACATCTAAGTCACCTATTGTTCTCCATCTCACTGCCTAGCATGAGGCTATGACATAATCTTCTCTTATCAGAGACTGTCTGTGGGCCACCTACCTACTCTTGCTGCCCTCCATTATTGCTCTCCTACATTTCTTTCTCCTCATAGTCTCCAAAGCATTATTTTTTAAAGGCAAGAAACAATGATGTTACTCCTTAGCTTAAGTTCCTTCTCTTGCTTCTTGCTATGCTAAGGTCCCAAATATTACATGTCCTCCAAGATGCCCAGAAGATGGTTCCTGCCTATGGATTAAGTTTCACGTTTTTCCATGTTCATCTTTGCTACTGTGATCCACTCACCCTCCCTCTTATCTGGGGCTAGGCATATCATGACTCCTCTCTTGAGAAAGTTATTTCTCTCAACAATTCCTCATTTTGCTTATTCTTTCTACAACTCAATTTAAAGCCGGATAAATCCTAGCAGGCATGCAGTGGTATCTCATTGTGGTTTTGACTTAGACATATATGTGATATAATGAGAAGATGCTATGCTGTACTAGTTTTGGAAGAAAATAATGAAAATAATTGGAAATGTCAACATTTAGGAGAGGATGTTGGTTAGCAGAGGGAAATGTAACAGATATATAGATTGTGAGACCCAGCCCTGACTTCCTTTGCTCCCTGTCACTTTTGTGCTTTTTGTAACTTTTTATTGCATGGTAGTGCCTGTATAATGGTCTGTGCAGGAGGTCTTATTCCTCACAATGCACCTCTTTTCATGGAGCATCTGAGTAAGCCTTTGTTCTTTGCAATGAATCAGGCCTTTAAAAAAATGGGAGATTTGGTTTGCTTAGGTGCTTCTGGATGATAAGAAGGGAAAAAAGAACTCAATTCATAAATGTGATAATCAATACCCTGCTTTGGAAGTTAATGCTTCCTAGCTGAGGTCTGGTTTTCTTTTTAACATCTGTGAGGACATGTGGGGGTATCTTGGCTCTTCCAGTGCCATGCCGCCAGAAGAACCAGCTTTAGCGGTAACAGTGACTTGTATGAATGAGTGCTCAGTCCTTCCAGCTGAGGGGGATTAGTCCGGCTGCCTCCAGCGTGGCACCAGGCTTGCAGTCACTCAGAAAGCACTGGCTGTGCCAGCCCCGGCTCTGGCTCCTTCCACTTTGAACTTTTGAGCGTTTCCCAGTGAGTGTTAGTTTATGACATGTGAAGAGCTGTTTCCTGCTAACTGCAACCCATTGCTCCTGCGAGAAGAGGTTATTAATGCTCAATATTATGTTCACGTTCCTTAGAAATAGAGAGCAGGCTTTTTACGTTAGGAATCCCAAACACTTTGCAGGTGTAGGTTATTTATTTACTTTGGTCATTTCTCTGAGCCTGGGCAAGAAATGATCTCTCAGTATTAGATAGGAAAAACTAGGAGACAGACAAAGTGAATCATTCAAAAACACAAAAAGAATTTTTTTAAAAAAGTGAATCACTCAGCATCTAGTAGAACCAGATTTAGAAATTTCCTTTCAATCTGATAACCTTCAACTCTGTCCCCAAGTCCATGCCTTTCTCTGTGTCCTGGTTAAATGTTGGGCCTCTGATGTGAGATAGCCTCAAGCAACCCACACTCTGCCACTTACCTGCTAAGCTGACTTGGGAGAAACGCTGGAGCCTTTCAGCCTTGCTCTCTTTCTTTGGGGAATGGAGATAATGATCCTGTCTCAGTTTTTTGTGAGGATTAAATGAGATAATGTGTGTAAATAACTTGGCATGGTGCCTAGTACATAGCTGGTGCTGAAAAACATTTCCCATTTGATAGCAGTGCGTACATGACAAATGGCTTATTGAAGTTAGGTCAAATCAGTTAGCAAATGTTCAAGAAAATGCCTATTCTCAGTGCTTTGCTATGTATCTCTGGAGAATGCAAAAGAAATAGAATCCAGCCCCTCAGTTTATGCTGCTTTAGCCATTATATGGGGAAAGTTTTCCTGTGAAGAGTTTATTCATTTTAAGAAATACTCACTGAGTGTCTACTAGGCTTCTGCAATGAAGCAAGTAGAATGTATTTGCTAGCTGGGGGAACAATCATTAATCTTAATAAAGAAGTTATTCATAGGGTCTGAGGGAATTTGAGTTTAAAAGGAGCGAATTAGATGGATGCAATCTGAAATAGGGAAGTCAGGTGGGCCTCCATGAAGATGGTATTTTACAAAGACTTGAATATAGTGAAGCAGTTCGTCAGGCAGTCACACAATGAGAGAATCCTATGTGATTGAATACCCAGTCTACTTACTGTGGGAGCTGAATAAGTAAGGACTCAAAGCAAAGCATTTCATATGGGAGAGAATAACAGGATGAGGTCCTTGGTTCACTTACACATTCATTAAGCAACTATTTATTGAGTGATAATTAGCATGAGCTAATAAAGAAGGCATTAAGGAGAGGAAATAATTTAGTACAAAAATTGATTAAGTGACTCAGGTCCACTATGCCTTCTCCCCTTTCTCACATCTATAACAAAAATTAATAGGTTACATCAGGTCTATGAACAGCCTCAGAGTCCCTCTCGATCTCACACTCCAGAATAATTAAATCAGCATATCATCACTGACTTGTGAGATGAAGTCTATTTTCTTTTTTTAAAAAAGATATCTTTATTGATTTCAGAGAAGAAGGAAGAGGGCGAGAGTGATAGAAACATCAGTGATGAGAGAGAATCTTCTTTACACCCCCCTCCACTAAGGATCAAACTGCATCCTGGGCATGTGCCTTGACTGGGAATCACATTATGACCACCTGCCAGGTCGATACTCAACCACTGAGCAACACTGGGCTGTGCTGAAGTCTATTTTTCTACTGCTAGATTCCATTCACATTTAGGAAAGATTTGCTGTCAAGAACCTACCTGCATTATGGTCCACTTCTAGGTATTTTTGTCCTTCTTTTCTTAATAATTTTCATGTTGTATTTGTAGCACTCTCTCCCATCAGCCACCCACCACAGCAACTTTAGACAACAAGATAGTTTTGTTGACTGCAAATTAGAGCCTTGTGCGTAAATGCAGCAAGTGACTGCCTACATGATGTAATGAAGAATACCCATATCAAATGATCTATACCATAGATTTTTTATGATAACCAACAATTTTAAATTTCTGTTTATTTGTGTTGGTACATTTTAACATGGTTCAGTAGCTGTATGGTTTGATAGTTTCTTCATCTATATCCTTCATGTTGTAATATTGTTTTCTCTCTCCATATGCACCAAACCTAGAAGTTTCTTCTTGTTCCTAAAGCAGTGATGTTTAGAATACTGGTAGCTTCTAAGCTGATTTTTTTTCTTGGCCACAATGACTTCTTTCATCCCCATTCTATCAAGTTAAAAGGCAAGCAACTCAACTACTATCCTGCCTAAATGGCAGCTTAAATTACAAGTGTTCCCATACTTTGTAAATAATTGTTGAGGACAGAAAATTCAGTTCTGCATTATCGATTCAGGAGCTTGGGCTTTTTAAGTACAATATAAAAAAATCAAAAGTGAATCAAAGCCAATTACTTTGGAAATAAAAAAAATAGAAGAGTGAGTTGCGTTATTATTACAGAACATTTTGAAGGGATTGAAAAGGCTTTTTCCAGTCTGAGATAAGGTATTCAATTTATGAGGGAAAAAAATGTTTATCACCAAAAAGCAAATTTAATTTAATGTACATCAAATTTGTGGGAGGGAAGTGAGCCTTTTATTGAAAGTATTATTGGCTCACTTCCTGTAAGATGGATAATGGTTCTCTAAACCTGAAAGCAGGTGCTTTTGGCCTATATTTCCAGTGTCCCCATGGCCTGTTTATGTGGCCACACACCAGGAGGTACAGTTGGTGGGGGATGGGATGTGGTGGGCAGCAGTGCATTGAAAGCATGTTGGAAATACTGCACTGTCCAACTTGAATCAAGCTTATACAGAGAGGCCACCAGAGACCGAATCACATTCCCAAGGTAGTTGGGGTGGTTAGGTGTTCAGTGCATGCATAAGTAAAAACATGAATCCAACTAAAGTGAGGTACACTAATACGCATACAAGTTGAAAGAAAGGGTGGGAGGGAGAGGGAAGGATTTATCAGGCACAATACTAAACAGAGGAATAATGGCTATGTTTCAGAGAAATCTGAAAAACGGAGGGAACATATAATGGCAAAGCAGAACAATTACTCTCAGGATGTAAAAATGTGAGTGTGTGTGAATACGTGAGGATGTGCTTTGCCAGATAAGCTCCCACCTATCACTGACACATCAGAGAATGTGTGGTTCTGTCCACGCCCTGGAGGAAAGCCTCTGTGCAGTGGAGGGCTCCCTGTGCTGGGAACTAGGAGACTTTGGACCCAGCTCTGCATCTGTTGGACTCAGGTAGCAATGCCTTGGGCCATGGACTTTTATGACCTGAGCCTTAGATTCACATTAGTAAACTGAAAGCATATGGTTATCACTATCTTTCCTGCTCGCATATTAGTTCCTAATTAAAAATCATCTGCACACCTACACATATTTATATATTTAGGCATTTAGGGAGAACTTGGTGTCCTGGGAAAAGGACTTTTTGGATTTGCTCATGTAATTCTTACAACAGCCCTTTGGGTGAGGTGCTATGTTCATGAATATTCTGCAGGTTAGGAGTCAAACGTGGGCTCCATTGCCTGGGGACTCACCTGTCACCAGAGTGTAGAGGAATCGTACACCTGAACTCCTAACATAGGGGCAGTGCATTGAAATCGTTTTGGAAAAGCCTGCACAGTTCACCTGTTTCGGCCCCTAAAATATTTGATGCTGCTAGGAAGATGATTATTTTTATATTGTCCAAGCCTGTAAAATATTTTCTGCAATATATTGGGGTCTATAATTTAGTGTAGAATTTGTCTATGGAGCTGTGGAGAGAGAACATACATAATTCAGTCCTCCTGGTTTGAATTTCTTAATTAGTGGGAACACTCAATAATCTTGCCATTCTGTGGGGGCAAGGGTTGGTGGTGGGGAGAGCTGTAAAGATGAGGGAGATTGGTTTTCAATCATTATGCCACATCACAAGCAATGGATTCTATTAGGTATACTTACCATGTCTCCAAACAAGGGTTAAAAGAAAATCTCTTTATGTATAGGGACCCAGCATTTTTTCCCACAATTACATTGGCAACACAAGAACATTGTGAATAAGGCCTTAGAAACAGAGCTGTGTGTTTTGAAGACAAACTCTTCCAACATTGCTAATGAATTTTTCATCCTCCAAAACTTTTATGTCACTTACATCCCCTCACCAAGGCCATCACCGCCGTCATCCTCATCCTCACGGTTGGCTCTTTCCACATTCTGTGTAGTATGTGGTTCTGACTTAGAAAGCTATTATAGGTTACATCCAGCAAGTGGCTATTAAATACCATTCAAGTGCAGTTTAACATGAAACTTTAAAAGATAAGAAAAAGCAAGTGTCTAAAGGCTAGATCATAAGTATTTTTGTGGTGACACAAACCCAAGTGTGACTGTTTTAAGCAATAAAGGCATGTAATTGGCTCATACACTTAGGGGATCTGGAAGTGTAGTGGCCTTTAATTCCTGCTGAATCTAGGAGCTCAGAAACTGCTCTTGGCTATTTCTCTTTTCTTCTATGACTCAGCTCTGCTCCCCTATTTATTAAGCTTTACTGAGCTTCATCCTCTGGTCGTATCTTTCTGTGTTGTGGGAAAGAGACCACCAGGAGCCTATACAATTACAGGTAATGTTTAAAAGGAGAATGCCCACCAGATTTTTGCATATGTCAGCTGACCTCCTTGCCTGTAGCATGGAGTACTGGCATGTGTTCCTTTAAGAGGCTGGGATTGACAGCATTAGTGAGAGTGTGGCAGAGGGAAATTTTGTTCTCCAAATAAAAGTTGGTTGGCCAGACAAGCAGCATATGTCCACTGCACATATATGGTTATTTATAAATTACTTATTCCCTCAAAGTGTTTGAAGCAACTGAGAATAGTGGGAAGGATCCACAAAGGTGAGGAAGAATAAGCTTGTTTGCAGAAAACCAGGGCAATAATAATGGAAAGTGGGAAAATCAAACAAAATCAGTTTACCCCCCGAGTCCACTAGATGTAAACTGTTAACTATTTAGGAAGATATATTATCAACTTCATTTGAATTAAACAAATAGGAAAAAGTTGGTTTCCACTGAGTCAACTAACTCTTTAACTCTTTTTCCCCTTCTTGTCTCAATTATTATTATTTTTCAAATATATGTGAATGCTTGCACAGAAATACTTGTTAAGAAACTAGTTTGTAACTTGTGTAAATCATAAGGAAACACAAAACCCTGGTAGTTAAGTATTTATATCACAGTTATGATTGCAATATTTTCATAACTCTGCTGTTGTCACAGTGTACAATCAGTTACTCCAGAACTCCTTTCCCCCGTGGTAACAAGAATGGTAACTATAGTTGGAGGTGATGAAGATGTGGATGCTTGTGAGATTTGGGAAACCAACTGAATGAAAGTAGTTCTGGGTCCAGTCAGTTTCATTTACACTCAGCCTTAAAAGCCCTGTTACTTTAACAAGTTGCCATTGTGAATGCTATTATGTCCTTTTCAGAAATGCTGTTGCTCCTAATTTGAAACAAGTGCTTCCTTTAGGGCTAATTAAGCAGATGAATGACATTTCCAAGGATCGTGCTGTTAACAAGTTCAGTTGACAGCCAGGCCAGGGATGCTAGATATAATCATTTAGAACTTGCACTTCCAGAAATAACTTCTCTCTTTATTCTAGGAGACATTGATGAGGCGCGAGAAGAAAATTACTTCATTCACATTTAAAAAAAAAATTGTTTGAGTATATATACTCCTTTCCTACCAAGAACAATGAAGGAAGATTTGTAGAGAGCATTTGTTTGTTACATCACTGGCATCCATTCTTTTCCCCTGCCAAATAGTATTTTGTTTATCTCTTAAGAAATTTACTGCTAGCAGAATATTTGGTGTGAAATGGGCCCTCCATCTTACCTTCAGAAATGATCTTGATTGGCTTACGTGACCCAGGGTCATTGTGATTAGATCAGGGAGAGATGCAGCACCTAATGAACCCATGCCAATAATTAATACAAAACCAAGGCTCCTGGTTAAATGAAACCCTACATCTTTAGACAAAGCTATAACACCATTCTACCTGCCCCTCATGCACAATGTCAAACAGCCATCTTGTCACGACTACATGAGATTATACTTGTGAATGAAGCAGAAGCAGCAGAGCAACTAAATTCAAAGTCAGGGGGGGAAAGAGCCTGAAACACAAATCTGGGCCCGAAAACCTGTAGAGGGCCTATTCCCGAACTGGCCAAACCCATGAGGCAGTAAAATCTCTGTTGATATAGACACTTTAAGTGGATTTAAGAAAATTAAGAGTCCTTATATACTTAAACCACAAAGATCTGAAGAAGAAAGTGGAATATTACCCATAAATAACCCACTCAGACATATTAATCATTTCCGTAGTGTTAGGAGGTTAGGTTGTTTTGGATATTTCGGAATGGATGAGAAAAAAGATAGGTAATGATTTCTATACTCTTGAGATAAAGTAGGGCTTTGAAAATATTTTACCATAGCTCCAAAATGTAATGAAACAGATAAATCTCACCTCAAAAGTTTAAGCATTTTACATACAAAGTTAAAAGATATGACAAACTAAATATCTGAGACTGTATTGGATAAAGAATGCTACCAATGAATAAACAGCTTTTAGAAGTTAGTAAGTAAAAGTTGAATGTCCACTAAAAGTAGAAATGGAAAATGAATAGGTGTCCCAAAAAATGTATACACAGGTGTGTTTTTTTCCTGGAAGCTCAACTGATGTTTCTTTTTAGATTTAACCCATTGGAATTAATAATTATTCAATGTGTGCATATATTTTCTGGGACACGCTATATATAATCAAATAGTTCTCCTTCTGGCTGGCTTTGGGATTTTGAGTAATTAGCTTTACACCTCTACTTTGCAGTCTCATCATTGTTCAATACAGGTGTAACAGATCTGCTTCACAGCATTTTATAAACTCAGAATGAAGAAAGCTCATGTAAAATATTTTTGGAGGATACAGAATTAGATTTAGAAAATTGCCTCCAAATTTACTCATATGGTTGTCTCACTTCTCTCACTTTGCTTGTGGAGGAAGGATAACAACATCAAAGCCCAGGTAGTTCAGAAAGTTCAGTTGCAAAGTTTGATACCTAAGTTATTGATCAGAGCACCCCGTTTTGGTTAGTGGATGACTCAACAGCCACAATAATTGAATTGCAACTAAAACAATAAGTTAAGTGTGGAAGTTCATGATACTTTGCATTTCTGGAAGTTCTCTTATTGCAACGTCAGTTTTTTCCATGATTTAGGATGGAAGATGAAAGGCTCAGTTCCAATACCACAGCTAATTGCATAATTTCAAGTGAGCAGTTCAGTGTCTGTCTCTGTTTCCTCATTTGTAAAATTTGAATAAAATATTTCTCTCTAAGTGTAGTAATGACAAATACATATGACATTTATATAAAAACTACTACCTGGTACCTACACCATCAATTCAAGTTGGACAAAATTGACTTCAGTATGAGCCAAAAAGAATTTTCATCTTAGATAGCGCATGTTACCTAGATTTCACACAGGGGGACTTGTTCAGTACAGAAAAACAGCCAATTGCAACAGCATGGAAAGAAGATGGGATTGGCTTAATCACCAAGAAGTCCAATTGTAAAAGTCTTGCTCTACTTGCCATCTGGCCTCTGACCCAGAACACACTAAAATGTTTAGCCATGATTCATCTCTGCACACCTGTTGGTACCCACCAGGTTGGGGTGACAGTGACACACTGAACATGGGGAGAAAACAAATGTCAGTGTTCTGTCTCCTGTCCCAAGCTAAGTGTTCCAGGCATATGAGATACCACCCTGATTAAAGTGTCAAAAGGCCCCTAATCACATTAAAATGAAATGTGACCAGAGCACACCAAGAAATGGGACAATGCTATCACCTTTTCTCTTTTCCCCATAATAGCAACATCTATCTGCTGTATTCCAGATAATATGAATGTCTGTTCATATTGTGGGCGCAGTGAGATGACTTGAATTTGACAGATCTTATTATGCTAGAAAGCAACTGCTCTAAAATTAACATGGGCTCTAAAAAGATTAGCATGTCTGGCCAGTTTGGCTCAGTGGCTAGAGCGTCAGCCTGCAGATTGAGGGACTAGGGTGGAGGGGGTGTCCCAGGTTTAATTCCAGCCAAGGGCACATGCCTGGGTTACAGGCTCAATCCCCAGTCGGGGGCATGCAAGAGGCAGCCAATCAATGATTCTCATCATTGATGTTTCTATCTCTCTATCCCTCTCCCTTCCTCTCTGAAATCAATAAAGAAATATTTAAAACACATAGGCTCTTCTTAGAAACAATTATCCAAAACTTGTCTGGTGCCTAAAGTTACAATCAGTAAATACCTTTTCAATATTCTTCCTAGCTTCCTTTCCTCTTTATGTATACTTAAATGGGGACATAATATAGAAATCTGTTATAGATGTAAGCAATGCTAGGCAGCTTTCATATTTATATGAAATATGACAGATATTTGCCAGCACGTATTGGGTACCAAGGATACTCGACACTGAAACTATAGCATAGGGTCTGTGGTTCTCTAGGAAAAGAGCATTTATTTTTCTTATTTTTGAGGCTATAAAGTCAACACTATGAGAGTAGGGAATTTATATTACTCAATGGTTCTTTTTCAATCACCCCAAATAGTATCTGATAGATAGTAAGTACCCAATAAATGTCTGTTGAGTCATAAATGTTAATTAATAGTTCTCTGGTAAAAGTGAGCCTATCATTACAGATTATTAAGAATCACGGGAATCAAACAGCTTCTTATGTGGTTTTTTCACAACCCATTTCCAATAAACATCCCCCAAATTAATATAAATGGTCCAGACTCTATAAATTAATATTTCCCTCTCCCTCTCCCTTTATTGAAGAAGATGGAAAGTAGAATTTAGAAATAGCATCCCCTCATGTTTAAACTGACTTGACCATGAAGAAAGTAAATGTGAATAGGGTAAAATATGTCTAAGACACACCTGACATTCTGGGTGCATTTTAAGTGTTTGTGGACCAGTCAATTGTATATTATGAGCTTTGAATTTTTTACTGTGGAAAATTGGGTTTAGGAATATAAGGTAAATTTGAAATTGTCAAAGTGAAATAAGGAAACAAAATATTATCTATGATTTTAATTTTAACACTTACAATTGCTAGTTCTCAACTTATGTCAAGTAGAACTCTCAGATAATTGCTAAAAGGGAGACCAGATGTATGATTTTTTACTAGAGGTCATAAAATATATCTATAGAGAATATAGACAGGTGAACATGTACATGAGTCTCTGAGGATGGGGAAATAGTTTGAGTTGAAAAAGCAACGAATTGGAGCACACCTTTTCTAAAAGCATTTATGTCAGTGGTACACTATACATGCACAGTTAAAGCTCGCTTTATTGACATTATGGTGTCATGAGCAATGGGTAAGCCAGAAATAATCCAAGGCAGACCATGAAAGAAACAGAATTATTTTCTAGGATCTATATATGAAAAAGGTCACACTCTTGTCCTCTTAGCTGTAGTCTCTGGAAGTCAAAATGTCACTGTGTCAAATGGAGAGAATTTAAGTAAAATTCTCTTGAGCAGAGTGCTTCATTTGTTTTTCCTTAATAGGATGCCATACCCTAAGAATGGAGTTTCATATCAGGCAGAATTCATGAGTTTTTAAAAGATAAGTTTTGGGGGAATAAAAACTTGTTATTAGCAAAGTATTATTTAGCATGTGTGGGCTTGACAGAAATCAAAGTTCAGAAAGGGAAATATGCACAGCAGAGGTTCTCTAAGATTCAACTGCTTCTGCAGAGAACATGGCAAGAAAGTCATGAATCTTCAAAGGATGGCATGGACAGTAGTTGACTGACCTTACCATGTGTCAGAATCATATTGGCAGGTTTTCAGAGCTACATACATCCTATCATCTTTCCCATCCACACACAATTCAGTAGTCTCCTTCTTACATGTTGGTCTGCTAGGCCTGTAGTGGGAGCCATGTTTCTATTGTACTCCAAGGAAATCCAATGCAAGTGATTTGTGATCTGTTATTTAGAAGACTTTTTTTTGAAGGCATATAGTGCTTAAAATTCATCTCCAATAAAGGAGTTTGGAAGTAAACAATAAAGAAGCCTCAATGTGGGGGGAAGGAGAACTCCAATAGCGGTAACAGGGCATTTGGTGAAGAAGATTGAGAATTTTTCACTGATTTTTTTTTTTACTTTTTTATTCCATTTATTGGAGAGACTTTGGGAATACAATTTGATAGGTTTCAAGTACAGTTCTGTAAGTTCATTGAAATTTTAATAACTAATGGCATTTTAGGAGTAACTACGGTATATAAACACTTGGAGGGAGCAAGATGTTGAATATTCATTACATAAACATATATTTAACATTTAATGAGATTGACTATTTAATGGTTTAGATCAAGCATGTCAAACCCACAGCCCGAGGGTCACATGCCTCATTTATTTGGCCCATGTTAGCCTATGAGTTTCACATGCTTGGTTTAGACAGTCTAAACTACATGGCATTTGGAAAAATTAGTCTCTATGTAAGAGTGGGAAGTAGGTGTCATCCTGTGTGCCAACACTTTTCAATTGGCTGTGGTTGCCTGGAGTAGCAGATTGAAGTAGAATTTACCTTACTTGGAAGTAAAATGTGCAGTAGTCAGTTAGTGATGTCTGACCTGGAAATATGGATGACTGTGGCTGTGCACATGACATAAGTTTTCTTTTCCCAAGAAAGTCTTGTTGTCGTATTTGAAAAATAAATGAAAATGCCATTTTAGTGTCTCCATTCTACTTCTCAAGTGGGCACATTGTAAATTGCACTGGCACCCGGAACAATTCCAGGTATTGTTGATGCCGAGCAATTCATGTGCACTTGAATTGATGGCTTCCATTTAGTTCTTAATTGCAACCAGACAGATTCCACAAACTCACACATCTCCTTGGAGGGAGCCACAGTGCTCTATATCTCTATGGCTTAGCAAATATATGGTTGAGAGTGCTTGTTAAAGCAATAAATGTTTACAAGTTGGGGAAGTTAGACTTGTTAAATGGCTAGTTGAACATCATAAACAGCATGATAATTTGGGGAAGGATGGCTGAGGCAGATGTCCCTGTTAGAGTCCTGTCTTAAAAACACCCACAAAGGGATGACTGAGAATTGCCAGCTCAGTGCAGGGGGAGGAAGAGAGCAAATTCGCACTGTGGTCAGGCAGTGCCTCCTGAGAGTGAGAGATTCAAAAGAGACCGAAACTGAGGAG
This sequence comes from Lasiurus borealis, assembly GCA_004026805.1. Lineage (NCBI taxonomy): Eukaryota > Metazoa > Chordata > Mammalia > Chiroptera > Vespertilionidae > Lasiurus > Lasiurus borealis. The sequence continues at coordinate 26,815 of PVJN01004697.1, forward strand.
GAACTGGATCAGAACCAACCTAGGAAAGGAAGCAAAGGAAAAGGTCCTTTCTGACTTGTGTTATTTACCTGCTCCCTGCCCAACAAGTCTTGAAGCATAGGATGCCTGATCTTTTCTCAGACGTTTTTGGCTTCTTATTTTCTTCACGATGCACATTCTAACACTTTGGGTAATTCGGAGTTAAGAGTATGTCTGATTTTAAAATACCAATTTTGCCGCTTGGGGAAATCCATAGAAATATTATGCCAATGTAAGAAGATATTTCACCCGTGACTAGGTTTTAGTGTTGTATTTTCAGCCCTGGGGAGATGCTCATGCCATTTATCCACATGTACCGTCTCATATGCCAATTGACTTGTGCTTGGCAATGTATGATAATTACGCGTATATGTTTATATACCTGATTAAAGCGTGTCTTACTGAATAACGTGTTAAATAAGATTTGAAATTTTCTCCAGGCTGCAGAAAGCTGTTTAGCTGCTTAAAACTCAATTGCCTGCCCATCCCCCGCCATTCCTATCTTTTTCTTTCATGCTTACAGTGTTGTTTCCGGTGAGCAATAAAGTTGAATTGCAGAGAAACACCTTGATCACATTTTTCCAAAGGATAGGAAAACAAAACATGATAAAGACAGACATATTTCAAGCAGGAAATGCTTAGTGCAACTCTATTCAGAGCAGCTTCTGTGATGGATGGGCTCTGCTAGTCCAGCCCAGGGTGGGCTCCTTCTAGAATAAATTGAGATAATGCAAAATCAGAGTACTCACTCTGGTTTTTCTAGTGAAGGGAGCTCCAGTTATAGGCGTAGGAATGAAAGACAGAGATCAGCTAGGAGAACTGGGCTTATGGGGGAGGGGGCCACTGCTTTGTAATGGTTATAGTCTATTTTGACCAGATGGTGGTTCTGGTCCGAAAGTCCTTCTTGAACTTGAGAGTCAGTGGTTGAAGACAAGGCAGGCCACTTCGTGTCCATTAGGAAATGTGTGGTATGGCTTATTGATCAGGGAGGGACCTGTAGTCCAAAGACAAAGTCCAGGAACTAGAGGGTTAAGGAATTCATAAAAATTTCACATTAGAAACAGAAATAAAAGCCCAAAGAATCATATTCTAGTATGTAACAGGTACCAAAGAAACCAAATGACAATCTAGATTGCCAAAGAATATGGAACATTCAGTCAAAATAGGAGAAGACTAGAAGCAAACAATAAAGATCTAGAGGCAAAGATTGTAAGTGGGTCAGTGATTTGGCATCTGGAAAGTTATCTCTGATCACAGACCATCAAATATCAAATACAACAGGATTTGGTGTTATTTCCAGCCTGGGCCCTGTAGCACTGAAGGGACCACCTGTAACTGATTTGGGGAGTTGGTGAAATCAAGTATCTGTCTGACTGAGAGCTTCCAAGGGGAAGCTGAAGAACAGCATAAATACTATTTAAGTCAGTTAAGAGACCTGGATTATATAACACTGGGAAAGGCAGTTAATCTCTGTGTCTGTCATCTATTGTCTGGAAATTAGGGGTTATGAGAATCAAATTGAAAAAGATAAATGTGACAAAATGCTATTGAAATGTAGTTTTATCTTTTGCATTATTATAATTGAAGGCAGGTTGATTTGTAATTGTATTTAGATGCTACTACAGTATTCTTTTGCTTTTTAAATACCTGGGAATTACAATGGGCTTCAGATTTAAGTGACAATGTATGTCTTAACTTCTTGAATACTTGTACGATGGCCTTTGCTCTCCTCCTACAGTTTTCATCTAATGTTTGAACAGTATTAGGATTGGAACAGTCTGCTAGCAAATAGGTCTAATTGCTGAATAAGTCTAGAATCAGAAAATAATATACAAGGATGGGGAAAAAAGGTTTATAGTTCTTATGGAAAGTAATACAATCATTAATAAAAATACAAGAATAAACTGTGTTTTGTCCACTCACAACTGTAAAACTACTTTTGCTCCCTCCACTGCCCTGTCCCCATGTATCGCTAGAGAAACAGGAAGTAAATAAGCTTCTCTTCTTGGGTTTCAAGACCCATCACAATCTTGCTCCATTTTTAACTCGTCTGCTTTCGCATTACTCCCGTAGCTAACCTCTCTGACACCCACTGAATGCTCCTATTCAGGTCAGTCCTCAAACTTGCTCATGGTTTCCAACTTCCACCCATCATTTCTCACTCATTCCCTTACCTCACAAGGTGGTTGTGACGTTCAAATGAAGAGTGTATGTGGCATGATTTGTAAGCCATAACATGCGATAGAAAGATAAAAGGAAGTTACATTTAAAGTTAGAAGTTACAGGTGTAAGATCCAGTTATGCCACATGCTATCCGTACGACTTTAGGGAGGTCTCTGTACTTCGGTGGACCTCAATCTTTTGTTGGGAAGAAGGAGCTCCTAATTTCAGTGCTGCCAACCCCACACATGTAAAAGGTAAATTTTGTCATTATTATTGTATGAGTTTTTCTCGTTGCCAGGAGATACCTACTGACTGGGAATTTTGTCCATGCACTTATTCTGATTGCATTCTTTTATTTATTCCTTTGAGAAACATTTAATACTTGAAAATACTTTTATAAGTAAATAAATGACAAGGATTTATTCAAAATCACTTGTTAAAATACTTAATGTTATGTTATATAAAATGCAATTTTCAGTGAAATACTTTTACAATATGTTCTTCAAAACATTTTGTTGGTAATCTAAAGAAAATTTTTCTACATTTTAATCCTGTCAGGTAACTGTGTGGGATTTGACACTAGATGATACAAATTTTAGATTTTATTTGAACAGAATCACTCTTATTCAATTTTCCCCAGAGGATCTTTCATTCTTAGGGACATTTACATAAACATTTCTGGCATTTTATATTTTGCTATGGAATTTATTTCACATATAGTTACTATTATGAGAATTCTACCATTTATAAATAGACCTCTCCCCCCACAAAAAGCATTTTAAGTTATTTCATTTTGTTTGTCTCCTTCTAAAATAATTTCATCTTACCCATGATTGTCAGGTGTCACCTATGATGGTCAAATATAACATCTTATTAATTAATTTGTGATATATTATTTCTGTGGGGTTCTAACATGGTACCTCTGATAGAGGTCACCTCTGATAGACTGATTTATTACCTTTTTCTGTCTGTAACAACTACAGCTATTTATGATCTTGTGTTATATGCAACTTAACTAAAATGATATGTTAAATTAAAAATAAGCCTAATTTATTGTATAATCAGAATTAGTGTTTTAATTCATAGGATCTTATTTTTTAAAAAGTAGATATAATCAGACCTTTCAAAAATTATCACTGAAATATTTTAGATTAGTTAACATTAAAATAAATTAAATATTTCCTTTACCTGTATGTACATTTGATAACATCTCATGTATTTCTAATAAAATATCTCAAGTAGCCATTATCCTTCCTGATTTTCTTACTTGATGACTCACTGGATTTATCATTTGCACTCTGAATACTGAGAAATATCTATCTGCTAAAGGATAGTGTCTATTGCTCAAACAAGAACTATAGATAATGCATAGTAATAGACAGCATGCTGATATTGTCTTCTATGTTTCCAGCCACTAAGTAGTGATAAATCACCCCAAATTCTTTCTTATCTGTTTACATTTAATATGTGACATAAAGATTTATCTGACTCATAGAATGGCAATATCACACACACACAAGTACAACTGGTTCTTTATTTTTATGAAGCCATTTTTTAACGCGGTGGGAAAGATTTGCCTTTTCTAGTTTGGGTTGCTTTAGTCCAAACTCATACTTAATGAGTAACTCAGAAAAGAAAAAGAAAGAAAAAGGAAATATCCTCCCTCCTCTTTTTGGTAGGGCTTGAGTTGTTTCATTTTAAAGAAACTCAGATAGAATAGTTACCTAAGTTCAGGCTAGTTTTAGTACTGTGAAACCCCCAAGTGGCATAGAAAATAGATAGGTACCTTTAATACTCTAATCAGTTGACCCACAAGTCTTTATTGATTTCAGTGGCTCCTAAGTGCCATGTGGGGTTCCTGTGAAAGACAAAGCACCACCTCTGACATGTAGAAAGCCATTGGAGAACTAAGACCAGGACATGTGACACAAACTAGAGAGGTATTTTTCCTTAATCATCTTTCGGGGTCTGAAAAACTTTCACCTTAGTTTTATTGTCCATCTCAGTCATGAAGATACATAAATATATAAAGTTTATAACTTTACCTCCACTGATATTATCTGCCTCTCATTTTATTTATAACATTAGAGGCCGGTGCATGAAATTCTGGACTGGGGGAGTGGGTCCCTTCAGCCCAGCCTGACCATCAGGGGAGCAGGCCTAAGCTGTCAGTCAGATGTCCTTAGTGCTGCCCTAAGCCATCATTCGGACACCTTTAGTGCTGCTTTGGAGGCAGGAGAGGGCGGGAGAGGCTCCTGCCACGGCTGCTGTATTTGCCAGCCATGAGCCCAGCTTCTGACTGAGTAGCACTCCCACTGTGAGAGGGCACGGACCACCAGAGGGCAACTCCTGCCTTGAACAGGATCAGACCGAAACCTGTTCTCTGAAATCGGCTCTCCAACATCCTTCGAGAGGTCCTGATTTCAAGAGGGCAAAGGCCAGACCGAGGGACTTCACTAGTGCATTATTGGGACCAGGGAGGGACCATGGGAGAGCTTCAAGACATGTCTGGCCCATCTTGCTCAGTCCCAATTGGGTGGACCCCAGCAGCAAACTAACCTACCAGTTTGGAGTGTCTGCTCTCTGATGGTCAGTGCATGTCATAGCAAGTGGTTGAACAGCCTTAGTATATCATTAGCATATTACACTTTGATTGGTTCAAAGGACAACCAGACAACTGAACACTTAGCATATTAGACTTTTATTATATAGGATTGGGTGGGCAACCTGATGTATTATGGAGATAACCCTTCCCTAAGCTTACTCTAAGATTTAGACACTTCACACTTCACTGCAGCCAAACCAAAAGTTACTCATATTCTGTCCATATATTCTTCTCTCAGGTCTTTGAACTTTTGCCTAGAATTCTTTCTAATTAAAATATACTGTCTTTTTCAACTTTGCTTAATCATTAGATCTTCACATTGAAATATCTCTTTTTCTAAGAAGCATTCACTGACTCCACCTGCCCACACATCCAGTCTGGTGGACCAGTAATGAATCCAAGTCCACAAATAAAGTCAACTAGAAATATGCATTTTTATTTTCAAATAACTCAGATTACTTTTTATCTTTATCCCTTAGTCTGAAGTGGAAGTGAAATTTTAGTTTGAGACAATTGGATCCCTCCCCCTTTGTTGAACAGGGCTTTAATCCTCTTGATTACCATCACTGAGCATGTCTTTAATCATCACAACAATCCTAGAGGTAGACGTTAGCATTATCTATATTTTACAAATGAGAAATATAAATCACAAAGAGTAAAATAGTTTCAATTTGGTGAGCCTACAAACCCAAACACTCTGAATTTAGAGACTGAATTTAATCACTGTCCTACTGTATGCCATCAATGTGACAGGGTTGTATACAACTGATACTTAATGTTATCTGTCTACATCGATAGTCACTGAGTAATCTATCATGCCATCTAGTCATAGGTCAACCATCTCCATACAGTACAAAGGCAGTGTTTCGCATTACCATCCAAATGTTCATTCTATGCTATTCTTGGGCAAACAGGACTGTCCTCTTCATCACCATGGGGCAGTGAGGAAATCACTGTGAATCTGTCTATCATATATACTTAGCACCAATGGAGAGTTATATCTTCTCTCTTGAATCTGGTTGAGCTTTACCTAGGAAGCAAGGACCTGATTCTGTACCAAATGCATTCACTTGGGATTTCATCCTAATCCATTCATTTCCAGAGAATCTTTCTCTGGGACTCGCGGATGTCTACCTGTTTATGAATTCCCCTGCTCTCCTCTTTTCCTACAGCTGACAAATCATTTTCTTGTCTGATAGGAAGAGGCCTTTCTTTGTCTCCTGGTGTTTTCTAGTGAATCTTTTTTATCAACCAGGAGTTCTTTCTGTTTTTTAAGGGTCTGGATATTGACACTCCAAAGGCAGGGGAATCTGCCTTTTCCCCTGCTTTTAGCCGTAGTGTCGTGTTCTTAAGGCAATAAGAACAGATCCGTCCAGCTGCCTGCCTGCGTGAGAGGAAGGGAAAGGTAGGAAAGGGAACTCGGCCATATCAAAGATTCCATCCTCCACTAACTTGGTATTTTTCTGCTTAAATTCCAAAGCAGCCTGCCTCATCACGAGTTACATGATGTGTTGTAGGTAATGTGCTGCGTGTCTCCTCCTCATACTTTAAGCTCTGTGAAGGCAAAGACTATATCTTTATTTTCACTACTTGGCATGTGGTAAACTGTTAAAAAATAATTGATGCATGGGTGGACAGATGAATGAATGAATGAACTAACAAACGAACGAACAAGTAAATGAATTAGCTGATCAGACCACAATTTAAAACAAACACAAAGCACAGTGTCTGTTATGAATTGGCTGGACTAATTCCACTTTAATCATAGCCATGGTCTCTGGCTTTGATCCCTGTATTCATTTAGATCCAGGATGATTCCTCCTTACTTTCAGTGACATCCAGTGGAATGGAATGAGAGACCCGATATACCAGTGTGATGTGAATGCTGCAAAAACTCTTGGCAGATACACTTCATTGAACTCCTGCACTAAGAGATTTGCCCGGACTTCCCATGGCTTCTAGCAATCTAGCAGCTTCCTTTTGAGCTCCTATCTGGCAAAGCTCATGGCTAGAAAAATAATGTACTCTTCCTTCTAGCCAACTCCCAATATCCCTTTCTTAGAGCATTTACTAAACAGGACTTATCACTGTGGGTCCTGTCTTTCTCCTTTGGAAATGTATGTGCAGCCCCTACAAGTCAGGAGTGTCTTTCTTCTGACTTGTAGACATGGCAACATTTCCTTTGAAATGTAATAACTGGGAGGGATATGACCTCTGTCTCCCAGTATCCCTAGGGGGAGAGAACCCTGATGTCCATAATTGCCAGCAGGTGCACCCAGCTGGCCTAATCACATTTACACTGACAACCCTTTATAATCTCTCGCTTGAGTCTTCACTCACTCCCCTTCCCTACATCTTCATTCTTTGTAAAAAATGCCCAGTAACCTCTGCACAAATTGAAATGAAGGTCAACTCTTCACTATCAGTAGTTGTTGAACAAAATTTATGTTACAGCTTTAACTAATGTCTAGCCTTCTTTATCTTTAGCAATTATCATATCCATACCTATCTATTTACATAACGTTCAAAAGGACTATAGAGAAGCTAGAAGAAAGGGTACACACAGTGAAACCCACTATATTAGAAGTATTCCCAATTCCTACCCCATGTTGTTGTGTGATGCATGTCCCATGAAGCATTGAATGTACACAGATAAGTAATTTGCTTTGATGACTTTTTATGTAAGCTCCTGATTTCAATGCAAATCATAACTAACATTTATTGATTGCTTACTCTATGTATCCCAGACACTGTGCATGCGTGATCCTATTTAATCCTTTCAAATATCCTACAATGTAGGTGTATTGTCATTCCCACTTTATAGGAAGGAAACTGGGGATCAGAGAAAGCAAATGATTTTTCCAAATTTCTATATACACAAACTCATGTATCACATTTTATTGTATTCTGCTTTATTGTGCTTCACAGATATTGTATTTTATTTTTTTGGTACAAATTGCAGGCTAATACCTTTCACCAGCAAAAAGATTATGCTCAACTCATGAAGGTTTAGATGATGATTAGCAATTTTTAGCAATAAAATATTTTTTAAATTAAGGTATGTACATTTTTAGAAATAATGTTATGGACACTTATTAAACTACAATATAGTGTATATATAACTTTTAAATACACTGAGAAATCAAGAAATTTGTGTGACTTGCTTTATTATAATACTCACTTTATCACAATGCTCTAAAACCAAAACTACAATATCGCAGAGGTATGCCTGTAGTTAATAAGACACTAAACTGATACTCAAACCCTTTGCCTCAAAGCCCAACTACTTAATTACCAGGCTTGGATGGCTCAACTGCATTACTGAGAAAGATACAAGTACATAAGTAATAATAATTCAAGGAAGTATATAGTTCTTATCATTGATATAGGATGTGACACATACACTTGCTTAGGGAACTTTTAATAATCATAATGAGATTAATGAGGGGGAATTAATTAACTGTTTTTATTACCCTCTTCATGAATCTAGAAAAGTTTATCTCTTTTTGAAAAATCTGAACTTTCAATTTAGAAATGCATTCAATCATCCCCAGGCCTATTACTTATTAGCTGGCATTCTATGTAAATTACCCCCCCCCTTTTTTTCCCTTCATCATTGCTATTGCATCCATTCACTCTTAGACTTGAGTGAGTCTGAAAGCTGATGTTCAGCAAAGCCCACCACTTTATGAAAGAAATAGAGGGAGAGGATAAAGTGAGTCGAGTTGGGATGTTGTGGCAAGGCGTGGCCTCCGCTATGGCTTAGGTTGGCTGGATCCATCGGTCTGAGTGAGCCCTGAGCAATGGAAATGATTACCTTTGTTCTCTCTTGACTTGAACTGAAGAAAAATCCACATCAGACAATGCATCTTAATCAGTCCATGTCTAGAAGTTTTACAATCACTAAATGCTGCTTTTATTACTAAGTCTTACTGCGGAAAAACTCAGGGCTACTGTGTCTTTTATTCACATCTGGGATGCTTGATTTTGAAGTTCCAAGGCCTCCAGACCTGGACAAAGACATACCAGGCTCTGTCTCCTTGGAGATTTCAGTGGTTTTTTCCAGGCAGCTAAATCCGCTAATGGGTCCATCTGCTCCAGAGATCATAAAGAAGTTCAATTTAGCATCTACTAAAGTCAGCAGAGCAAACTGAGAAGGTTCTGGAATTTGAGCTGGATTTCCCATTTGGGCTCTATGCAATTGCAAAGGCACTTTATAGCCCTAATAATAGAATGAGATGATGGGTAAGTACTTGCCAAAGTAAGGATGAATTGACTATTTGCTGTAAACTCATTTCTGCAGTATTTGTCAATGAATGACAGCATAGTATTACAACCGGCAAGGTCTATATGTAAAATAACAATTTGTTTTTATCTGGTAATACCATTGCATTAAATTAGATAATATTCAGCACACTTCCTGGCATATGGTTATCCTGAAAAAAATTTAGCTCTCTGCTTCAGTGTCACCATCATCATCATTGTTCCTATTATTTATACCAGGACTCACCCAACTATAACTAGCAGGTCAAATGTGATCCAAATCTGTTTCTAATCTTGTAAATAAAATTTACTGGACCGCAGTTACACTCAGTTGAAAATATTTTCTATGGCTGTTTTGACCCTGGAATAGTAGTGATGACTAGCTATAGCAGAGACCTCTACCGAAAAAGTCTACTCATCCTGATCAGCGGTTTGAAACATCTGAAAATTGATGAAGGGCTAAGAAGCAATCCCTGGTTTCTACCTCATCCACATCATATGTTAAAGCTTTGGATATGATCTTATTATAGAAAATTTGAGAAAAGGGGAAAGTAGAAGGACTGAAGTTGAACGAACTAGCCTGATGACATTTTTTTCCCTGAGGGATTAATACTAGAGCCTTTGAGTTGGTAGGTAGGAGACAGGAAGAAGGGAGAAAAGGGTGTATCAGGTAGATAGGACGGCACCGGTAAAGATATATTAGCAAGAAATGAGGTGGAGTCCTTCTGGGACTGTAAGTAGTGCCACACTAATGGAACATTAGGTACCAAGTTGGGAACATAGAGTTGGAAGATGAAATTAGGCAGCTGGATGGCAATCAAATTATGCTTGACAGTAGATACTATCTTAAGGGCCTGGTACTTTCTCTTATAAGAGATACAGAATTTAGAAGGGAGGATGACAAAGGGGACATTCTAAGTTTTTCTTTTGAACTAGATTGTTGTGACAGAGGTAAATGCAAAAATAATTGACAGATAATTAAATAGAGGCAGGGAGGGGAGCTGGGAAGTGATTTGGTGGTTTACATGGCATGCCAATTATCAAGTATTGCCAGGACTATAAAACTTAAGAAAATTTAGGTTGGCTAGAATGTCAATACAAACTTTTTCTGGATTTTGAATTATTTTAATGTATGGAAATCCAGGTCAAGAGAACTACCATGTCTTATGAAATGTGAACTAAAGAAAGGATAAGACATGCTCCTTCACAGTGGAAAGAGAGTAATCATCCCCATATGAATCCATGAATGGTAGGCCCGTGGTGGTGGTGGTGATGGTGGTGGTGGTGGTGATTGTAATAGTAACTTTAACATTCATTATTGAATGCTAAATTGTGAACCAGTAATTTTACACATAGTAGTTCTTACAAGAACTTTTAAGGTATCCAATGTTACCATTTCTGTTGTACAGATGAGGACATTGATGCTTAGAAAGGTAGAGTAATGTGAACTATAAAAGGCATAGCTCAGATTTAGACACAAATCTTACCTTTCTTCCATAGAATGCATGATTCATGAGTGCAAAATACTTTATTTTCTTCTGTTCTTGACTGGCTTGTAGTAGACATGCAATAAATCTTTACTAAATGCTGAGTGAAATGTTTAATAAATAATTTGAAATTTTATGTCCATTACCTGCCGTAATATAGGCATGTTCTCAATGCTATAAAATTTTAATATATTTTATTGATTTTTAACAGAGAGGAAGGGGAGGGATAGAGAGTTAGAAACATTGATGAGAGAGAAACATCGACCAGCTGCCTCCTGCACGCCCCCGACTGGGGATGTGCCCACAACCAAGGTACATGCCCTTGACTGGAATTGAACCTGGGACCTTTCAGTCCGCAGGCCGACGCTCTATCCACTGAGCCAAACCGGTTTCGGCTCAATGCTATAAAATTTTAGCATTGCTCATTAATTGCTCAAAAAGATCCAAATATTTTTCTATGTCTAAAGTCATGGCAGAGACTATTCAATTCATCTGAAAAGTATTTCTTAAGTAGCTTGTCCTCTATTAATATGATATATACATACTACATTTTAAAGTTTACCAATAATTTTATCATGCATCAATTAATGACAACCTTATAAGTTATTTGTTCTATTATATAGATGAAAAGTTGAGTTTCAGAGCAATAACCTTCTCCTGGTAACAGCTTAAAATCCAGGCTTCTGAACCCAACTTTGTATACTTTTATTGTATCAGACTGCTTATTATTTATGTAGGTGACAGAAACTTGGAACTGAGCTGTAAGGGATACAAATATATACTTCTTATTTCTTACTGAATTATCATATATATTCAGCTCCTGCTCCAACTGGAAGGTTTTCAGGATAGTCGTTCAGTCAATTTGCATATTATGCTTTCATTATTATAGATGTGTGTGTATGTATTATATACAATCTATACAAATGTGTATGATAGTTATGTACATCAGTATACAAACCAAAATTGTATAGCTCAATGTATTTTCATACACCTGTGTAATCCATACCCAGACCAAGAACCAAATATTATTTGTGCCACATAATCTTTCTTTTGCTCCACTAAAACCACTAAACTCTCTCTTGAGAGTAAAATATCCTGTCTTCTAAATGGGATAGACAGGATTTGCAAATAATATGTGATATTTTGTGCCTAAGTATTTTTACTCAATATTATGCATAGGAAGTTCATTAATTTTACTGTAGTTATTGTTTGTTTACTAGTATTCTTAGAGTTCTAACATTTTTTAGTATATGAATATATTGTCATTTAAAAATGTCTCCTCCACTGTGGCATGTCATTTGGGTGGTTTCCATTTAAATTTGAAGATTATTTGATATTAGCAGTGCTGCTATGAAGATTCTTATACAGTGTCTTATAGTGGGTGTACCTATTCATTTTCATTGAGTGTGTAGTTAATGGAATTTCTGGGTCAAAAATATGGTTTTGCTATAGAAGTTTATGCAGTTACTCTTTTTCCTATTGGTCATTTTTCTATACTTTTATTGATTAACTAGTGGCCCGGTGCATGAAATTAGTGCATGGGGCAGGGAGTGTCCCTCAGTCCAACCTGCACCCTCTCCAATCTGGGACCCATTGCGGAATGTTTGTCTGCCGGTTTAGGCCCAATCACTGTGGGACATCCCTCTCACAATCCGGGACTGCTGGCTCCTAACTGCTCAACTGCCTGACTGCCTGATTGCCCATAACACTCTTCCTGCTGGCCTTCTCACTCCCAACTTCCCCCCTGCCTGCCTTCTTACCCCCAACTGCACCCCACCCCCCCTTCCCCCCAGCTGGCCAGCCTGCTTGCTCCCAACTGCCCTCCCCCAACCAGCCTCATCACCCCCAATTGCCCTTTCCTCCTGGCCTGATTGCCCCTAACCATCTCAGCCTCAGCCTTGCCACTATGGCTTTGTCTGGAAGGTCTCCTGGTCTAATTAGCATGTTATCCTTTTATTAATATAGATATGGACTCAATTATGTACAGTATGATTAGGAATGATAAATTAGAAATTTTGTTTGGACCAGAGTTGAGAATAGTTAACTGTTAGAAACTCTAAGAGCGATCTGATAGCCCATTTACTATTATTAGTCTACTGGCCCCCTGGGGCAGTGGCATATCTGTCTCCTGAAGACCTCTTAATCCATCTCACTTTGGTTCTCCAACACCGAGGTAACATCAGTTCTTGCACTTGGGCTGCTAAAAAGCTGCTGCTCTAGAGAATGACAGCGTAAGTTGAGAAATCTGTAATGAACATTCCAGCATCTTGACATCAATCACTGTTTCCTTCCCTTTATATCAGTAAACCATAAAGTTCAGAGAAACAGGCAAACCTTGTTTCCTTTCCCTCATGAAAAATTTTTCCCTCCTCTGCATGCATAGATATTTTTGACTTTCTGTTCCTATCTTCTTAGTTGTGCTAGAATTGGAATACTTTTGTTTATAGGTGCAATCTTAGCTGAAGATCAGTTGTAGGCCTGCATGAACATGCATATATGTAGACTGGAAAACAGAGCATTCTCCATAGTTTTAGTGCCTAAAAATCTAGATTTAAGGTTTTTAAGGACCACATGGGTTAAAGTCTGGTCCTGAGTTATCCGGAAATCTAATGAAATCTTTGCTCCATATATTAATGTGAGGGAGGATGAAATGGCAGGAAGACATTGTGTAATAGGAGAGATTTGTGTAAAACACTGAAATATTGACATCTATAAAACTTGGTAAAATTTCTCTAGCTGAGTCAGGGCAAGGCCAAGACCCTATATTACTCAAATATTCTGGATATACTGTACACCAAATAAAGTCATCTGGTCAAACAGTATCTGTGATAATATTTTTAAAAGACAGGGCTATCTTCTCTCTTTTTATTACATGGACTTTTGAGACCATAACTACTAGGTTAGGACATTTTAAAAGGAGAAAATTATGGGAAAAAGCAAGTTGTTATCTCTGCAGTGAATCAATATTATATAAAAAGAAGATAAAAAAGGGTTGTACTTGATTGGAAGAGTATTTGGGGACATATTCAGATGCAAAGTATGGTTTTGGATTAGATACTAATGTAGATAACAAGCTATAAAGAATATTTAGGGTCAAAAAGTAAAAGTAAAATATGATCTAGCTATCAAAGAGATAAAACTTTACTAAAATGAAAAGTTGAAATTAATAGATAATAAAGGAGATTGATTATAGAACAGTACATACAATATGATCTTACTTTATTTTTTTATTTTTATTTTTAAAATATATTTTATTGTTTTTTTTACAGAGAGGGAGAGAGATAGTTTAAAACATTGATGAAGAGAAACATCAATCAGCTGCCTCTTGCACGCCCCCTACTGGGGATGTGCCCTTGACCGGAATTGAAACGGGGACCCTTCAGTCACAGGCTGATGCTCTATCCACTGAGCCAAACCAGTTTCGGCATGATCTTACTTTAGTAGGAAAAATATTACATGTATGTGAGCATGTTCACATAGAGAAAATATAAGAAACCTATAGGCTGAAAATATTATTGGCAGCGAATCTGGAATGGTAAAAATGTAAAGTTTAATTATTATTGTTATTGTTTTGAACTCTTTTGCTTGTTTTTATTTTCAACATTTCTATGGTGTACAAGTTCTGACTGTGTTAATAAAAAGGGTTATTTTACATATAGATGAATATATAAGTGAATATTTAAGGCATGCAGCACCACAAATTATCTGATTAATGCAAATGACTAATCTAATAATAATAGTAGTCGTTAAAAACAACTTTAATTAGTACTGATTAAGTGTGCCAAGCACTGTGATAAGTTTTATAAAAACATTATAGCAATTGATTCTCATTAAAATCCTATGAAGAAGGCACTGTTATTATTTACATTTTAGAGAGTAAGAAATTGAAAATCTCAGAGATCTGCCAACTTGCCTGTGGACATGGCTAAAAAGTGATGAGAAGGGATTTAAGTCCATGTCTGTCTGAATGCAAATAATTCCCACTTAATTACTGTGTATATTGCCCCCTATCATCCTATTACCAACATCATCATTTCATTGGCTGCACCAATGATAATTTCTCCAATTAAATAGCTACAGAGGTTATTGCACAAGTTACCAAATGTATCTCTTACATTAAAAAATTGGTACTTGCATATAGAAATTTGAAAAGTGGGAACAAAAATTTAGTTTGAAGTAGTCAGACCTTTCATTCAAAGACTCATAATCTTGTGAGATGATTATGGCTGTGGAGAAAGAATCTCAATGCATTTGTTTTTAAAGATCATTTTTAGAGTTTAAAATATAAATAAATTTAAAAAACTTTTTATAGTACATAAATATTCTAATAACTTAAGGTATAAATACACATATTTTTATGGAGATGTTTATAAAAATGCTGGTACTTATTGAAGAATGGATGTATAGGTAGGAATTTATTAATGTTTCTAGTAGATAGAAAATATATGAACATAATCTTAAATAAATACCTTCATAAACATGCATTAAATATGCTTAAGAAGATTTTACATATTCCCTTCTGGCTGAAAAGAATCATTCCAAGAAACTTATTTAGAAGAATCACATATATTTCATCTATGTGCCTAATTTCACTTTAAAGTTCTCTGGAATTTATACTATAATTAACCTAAATTGAACAATATAAAATATACAAAGCTGAGGAAAATAATATTTCACATGATTTTTTCTGGCTTTAAAATTACATTAAAATGTCAGGTTTTCCCAGTAAAATAAGAAGAATTTACTGATGTGTTTGAAATTTTTGATGTAAGAACATTTCAGAAGTAACAAGGAAGAAAAGTATGTCAAAAGTTTGGCAGAACTATTCAAGAGATGGGCTGTCTGGACTAGGGATTTAGGAAGGCAAAGAATGTTTGGGAATCCTTGGGCCTATTTGAGCCATTGAGATTGGGACCTAGGGACATTTATTGAAGACAGGAAGAAAATGAAACAAAGGTTTCCATTTATTAGATGATATTGCTACTTTAATCTCTCCCCACTGTCAATTTACAAAAAACACTACGTTTCATTCAAATGAAATTATAGTTTCAAACATTTTCCATTAGATTGCTTGGTGGTTGCACTGTAAGTTGAGTGGTTATATTGAGTTTCTGAAGTTATAAGAACAGTTTCAACAGAGAAAACAGCTCACTCTATCTTCAGAATTTCGTACATTCAACAGAGATAGTTGGAAAAATTTAGGTGCTAGGGATTTTTTTAAATTAAATTTAATCAGGTAGCATTGGTTAATAAGATTATGTAGTCTTAAGTGTATAAGTCTATAACATGTGATCTTTATATTGCATTGTGTGTTTACCATCCAAAACACAATCTCTCTTCATCATCATATATTTGACTCCCTTTACCCTTTACTACCTCTCCCGACTTCTCCTTCCTTCTGGTGACTGCCATAGTGTTGTCCGTGTCTATGAGTTGTGGTTTGTTTATTTATCTTATCTGTACATCTGTTTTCCATTTTAGATTCCATATATTAGTGAAATCATGTGGTTCTTGATTTTTCTGTCTGACTTATTTCATTTAGCATGATATTCTCAAGATCCACCCATGTGGTCAGAATTTTTTTTTTAAACAAACCAAGCATTTGTCTTTCTGTGTGACAGAAATATCTTTTTCATCTCAGTGTATCCCAGACTAAGTTAATTCACCAAAGAAGTTTCTAATACCTTTGTGATAACTGTAACTTTAAAATGCCTACTATTTTATCTAAAAACAGGTCTGTGTCCTACAAGTGAACAGTGGAGGCAGTTAATTGACTCATTTCTTATTCTCTATAATAAAAGGCTAATATGCAAATTGTCCCCGCTGGTGGGAGTTTGACCCACTAAGAGTTAGAAGTGCATTGATCACCAGGGAGTGGCGCAGAGCATGGAGACACTGCCAGTTCTGACAGGCCCCGAAGAGAGTGGGACCATGGTAGGATGGTGGAGTAGGTAAGCAGGCAGTGCCAGGCTAAGGCGGGTGTGTGCGGGGGCCCAATTGCCCTGCCAGTCACCCCACAGCAGTGACCAGTGGTGGTAGTGGGGGGAAGAGGGCCGGCAAACAGGCAGCACCAGCCAAGGCAGATGCAAGCAGAGGCCCCAATTGCCCTGACGGTCACCCTAAGATTAGCCCTGGTCACCAGCGAGGCCTTGGGACCCTACACATGCACAAATTTCATACACTAGGCCTTTAATATGTAGATAACAGTCTAGAAGCTAATCATGTCTTTAGCTTTCACCCAGTAAGAAGAAGATATTAGACTATCCCCACTCTATTTGGATTCCTGCTAGGCTATTTAAATTTAAGAACAATTTTAAAAGACACCCTCTATTCTATCTACAACAATGTTTACAGTTAAGCAAAAGACATCATCCTGGTTACTTGCTCCTAAAGATTCCTAGAAGCAGTTCCTCTGCCACCAGGATGATTAGTCAGTCCATGCATTTTACAGCAAATGCAAATGCTCTGGTTTACATTATATACAGATATTTTTCATGATAAAACACGAACAGAGAGGAAAATTAGTGCCGACTTGGGAGTCATATTCTCTGGGGTAGGTACCTGACTCCATCCATCAGTTTTTTTGTTGGATCCCAGTAAACTCCTAATCTCTAGTCCAGTAGCCTCATTTATAAAATTGGGATAATAATTGTATCTATTTTATAGGCTTGCATTAATATTAAATGAGTTTGAAAGACCCTAGAACAGTAAATGAGATTTAGTATGTTTGTTTAAAATATTAATTATTATTTTCATAATGATTCCTGTCCATTGGTATATAACTTTCTGTAAGTAAATATACTATCATTGACTTTTCCATTCAGTACCCCTCATTGCTGGATTTGTTTGTAATTTAATTCATCCTATGTAACTTATTAGTTATATCAGTCATGTTATATGTCAGAATTAGCTTCCAAAATACTCAAATTATAAAATATTTATATTTCTTAGATATTTTCCAAATTATGTAAAAAACCCTTGGGTTATTTTCAAGCACACAAACAAAAAATGAAGTAATAAACCTTGCCATCTAGAGAGTCTATCTGGAAAATGTCCCTCTTGCCCCAAATAAACAAATAGTACCATTATAATAAAATATTACCATAATTACAGTAAATGATCAAGGCAGTGCTTTCAATGAGTCACTTTAAGTTTGTATAATAATACAAACTCTAATGACAGGAAGTCAAAATTTCCCTTGTTGAAAGCAGCAAAATTTCCTGGACCATGACCCTTAAAAAAATCACTGATCAGACACATGGTTTGGGCATGTGGATTAAATGGACCTATTTGGAATATGAATATATGAACATCTGTTCTATAAGCGCATCACTTTAGTGAATTATGGGAACATAATTTACAGAAGAAGCTGTAATTTATTAATTTGTCTCATTTTAAACATTTGTTGGCTTTCCAGCTTCGTACTTCTCTCAGAACATGTAAAATACAGTCTATTTTTAAGAAGGAAATCTCAATAGAGTTTTTGGGCTAAAATACTCCACTTGAGTCACTGAAAAGACATGCTTTTTTATGTAACTCAGTTATATTCGGAGGGAATATGAAGTGGAGGACGAGGCAATTTTCAATAAGTTTGATAAATACAGATGTCAAATACTATCAGGTTTTCTTCAACTGGCAGCTCTGTCTGTGAATTATTAAAACTGTTATCTTCAGTGTTTGGATTCCCTTGCCTTCATTGACCCAGTCTATATGAATTTCCTTAAATGGATTGGCATAGACATAGCCTAGCCTTGTCAGCCATTCAACTGGACAGTAATCAGTACCAACAAACATATTGACCTGCACCAAATATTCCAAATTGATTGTGTGCTAATCTAACCTGAAATAAAATTAATTTGAGCCAGAGGCACTAGAGGATGTTTCCTTTTTTGCCATAAAAGAGAAACTAAGAAAACATTTTTAAAAAGCACAGTCACCATAAAGACCCATGATATTGGGGAGACATACAGGACAAATTCCTGAATGCAATGTGAGACTTTCATGTGATGATTTATGTTTTCCTCTCCAAGAAAGAGATGGTACTAACAGATGTGCCTATTGTTCTTAAACTATATATGACAGGTGCCTGTGCCCCATCCAGAAGAAAGACTATTTTCTGCCCATCAGATGGGAACATATGCTATATAGAAATGCTGAAAGCCTCTGGGACGAGAAATTATACTTTCTTGCCCTTTATCTCTGTCGGCATTTATATATACACTAGAGGCCTGGTGCACAAAGTTCGTGCACAGGGGTGAGACGGGCCTTCAGCCCAGCCTACTCCTTCTCCAATTTGGGGCCCCTAGAGAGATGTCTGACTGGTCATTTAGGCCTGATCCTACATGGATCGGGGGTTCCAGATTGGAGAGGGAGCAGGCTGGGCTGATGATCCTACCTGGATTGGGCCTAAATGGGCAGTCGGACATCCCTCTCACAATTCAGGACTGCTGGCTCCCAACTGCTTACCTGCCTGCCTTCCTGATTGCCCCAAACCGCTTCTGCCTGCCAGCCTGATCACCCCCTAACCACTCCCCTGCCAGCCTGTTTACCCCTAACTGCCCTCTCCTGCAGGCCTGGTCACCCCTAACTGCCCTACCCTGCAGGCCTGGGTCCCCCTCAATTGCCCTTCCCTGCAGGCCCAGTCACCCCCAACTTACCTCCTCTGCTGGCCTGGTCACCCTTAACTGCTCTCCCCTGCAGGCTTGATCACCCCCAACTTTCCTCCCCTGCTGGCCTTCTTGTGGTGGCCATCTTGTGTCCACCTGGGCCCAGGATCTTTTGACCACATGGGAGCAGTCATCTTGTGTGTTGGAGTGATGATCAATCTGCCTATTACTCTTTTATTAGATAGAAGCCTGTTGCACAAGTGGGGGGCAGCTGGTTTGCCCTGAAGAGTGTCCTGGATCAGGGTGGATGTTCCCTTGGGGCATGGGGTGGCCTGGGCAAGGGGCCTGTTGAGGTTTGCAGGCCAGCTAGGCCCCTTGGCAACCCAAGCAGAGGCCCTGGTATCTGGGATTTATTTATCTTCTACAATTGAAATGTTGCAGTCTGGAGGGGAGCCAAGCCTTCTGATCACACAGCCATTAAAACTTTGTTGCCTTAAGCACTGGACAGGGTTTGTGGAAATTTTGGCTTCCTCTATCACTAGGGGCAATCCAAGCCAACCTCCTGCTGTGTGGCCGTAGCCATCTTGGTTGGGTTAATTTGCATACTCGCTCTGATTGACTTGTGGGCATGGCTGCGGGCATGGCTTGTTGGTGTGGCAGAGGTATGGTCAATTTGCATATTACTCTTTTATTAGATAGGATATACTAGAGGCCTGATGCATGAAAATTCATGCACTGGAGGAGGAGTCCCTCAGCCCGGCTAGTTCCCTCTCACAGTCCGGCAATCGGGGAAGGTGATGCCCCATCACAACTCTGCTACTGCCACTACCAGCAAAGCAAGCCTCAGCTGGCCCTGGTTATCTGAGCCTCAGGTGACCCTGGGCAGCTGGGCAGCCACTATCTGAGGCTTGCCTGCATCTTGGGCTGACCCTGGGGGGCTGAGGGGACTAGGTGCTACCATCTTTTTGCTGTGAGTACCACCATCTTTGAGGGCATGACAGTCAATTAACATATTCCCTCCTTATTGGCTGTGGGCGCCATCATCTTTACACTAGCATGAGGGTCAATTAGCATATTCCCTCTTTATTAGATAGGACTAAGAGGCCTGGTGCATAAAATTCTTGCATGGGTGGGGTCCCTAGGCCTGGCTAGGATCAAGGCTGATCAGTACCCCACCTCACTGCCTCTTCTTTCCCTTGTCATGGAAGTCCACCATCACCTCTTCCAGTTCCCAGTCCCAGCCTGGGGCCCAGCCCCAATCATGTGATCCGGACCTGTGGCTAGGAGGAGGGACCAACTGCCTCCACAGCATGAGGGTGGTGGGCTGATCAGGACCTGCCAGCCAGGGGGATGGAACCTAGGAGGTTGGCTGCTGGCCCCATAGGGAGAGCTGGCCCTCGGCCCTCTTGGGAAAGGGGCTATGTCTGCCACCACCCACTCCTGGTTCCCTGTCCCAGCCTAGGGGCTGAGCCCTGATCAGGCATTTGAGGTCTGACAGCTTGGAGGGAGGGCCCGGAAGGTTGATCTACATGCCCCATTAGCAATTGGGGCTTGAAGGCTGGGGGAAGCTCCTGTGTTGAGTGTCTGCTCCCTGTTGGTCAGTGTGCATCACAGCAACTGGTCATTCCATTATAATGGTTGCTTAGGCTTTTATATATAGAAATACTAGAGGCCCGGTGCACGGATTTGTGCATTGGTGGAGTCCCTGCCTGGCCCGCACCATTTCACAATCTGGGATCCCTTGGGGCATATCAGAGGCCCACTGCATGGATTTGGCCAATCCCTGCAGGCCATGCAAAAGGACCCAACCGGTGCATGAATCCATGCACTGGGCCTCTGGTATGCACATAAGATCTCCCTGCTCTCCCTCCTCCCCTCTTCCATCTGAGATTCATTAGTCTCTTCCATGTTTCTATGCCTGTGCATTGAACATCTGCCCCCTGCTTGTCAGTTTGCGTCATAGCTACTGGTCGAACTGTCACTTAGGCTTTTATTTATATAGGTGAACAATGTGATCCCTGTATACTGAAAAAGTTGAAAGAATTAGTGAATATATATAACTAAGGGTTAACAGACTTTGCCCTGGGGAAAGTAAGGAAAAGAGGGACACAGGGTAAGAACATTCACTCTACTTTCCTTGAATGCCAGTCTTTTCAAGAGTTTGGTTAGGGCTGTGCTCAGTACCCTTAAATTAGCCATTCCCGCTCTGCATGTGTGGAGCCCAGAATTGTTAATATGATGGAAAATTCCTTTCTTCAGGCAGACAACTAGGAGTGATTCAGTTTTCTCCTTATTGCTTGGCTCAGATTTAATCAGTGCTTGTAAAAAATATTTTCTAATCTAGAGACTTTGGAAGATGGGAATTATAATTAGGTTTTGCTTTCAGACTGTGATAGGGAAATGCCTACGCACAGTGAACCTGTTCACTTACCTTTGGAGATATTTGAAATCAATGTCTACAGCCTCTGCCAGAGTTACATTATACACCTGCTGAGGCTGAGCCCAGACTGAAGAACTTAAGCCGTGCTCATCCAGAAGCATGTTCGAGGAGGGGAATAGAATTCGTTGCTAAGAGACTTTGGGTAATATGTAGCAGCTCATTCTTTGTGTTCAGCCAGAACAAAGCTGAATACTATTACCTACCAAGTAGGTCCCATGTAAACTTGGAACCATGTTGGAGGGAGAGGGGTACGTTTAATTTCTGAGACATGGTGCTGACAACTCATGACTGTGGGAATCTTCACACAGAACTCTGAACTTCTCCAATCCCTATGAGGAAACTTGTGTACTTACATGGACTGAGCTCTCCAAAATACAACTTTACACGACTTAAAGGATTTTCATCTGTGTTCAGCATTCAGGCACTAAATTTTATACCTGTTTAGTATAGGAGCACTATTTATATTACTCCCAAGTTAGAAACAACCCATCCTTTCATAAACATTAAAATGATAAATAATATACAATATGTTTATACAGTGGAGTACTTAGAGTAATTAAAAAGTGAACTATTAGTGAAACAATAGAGATAAATACTGACAACATAATTTTGAGTAAAGAAGTCAAACACAAAATAACATACTATATGGTTCCACTAGGGTCTATCTAATCTTTAGTACTGGAAGTGAAGGCATTACTTACTTTTAAGGCAGTGGGTGAATAATGGACAGAAGGAAGATGAGAGAAGATTACACTTTTTTGTAACATTCTGTGTTTCGATATGAATAGTGGTTGAATGGATGGCTCACTGTGTGATAATTCAACACTCTATAAACTGATATTCATTGCCCTTTTATATATACACTATAGTTTTAATACCACGTTTGTTTTAATATTAACTAGTATTCAGAAATTAAGCAATGAGATCCTGTCTATCTTAGGATAGGAAAAATAATTTTATTTACCACTAATCTTCAATGTCATGATCTGTTTAATATATATATTAAACAGATATGTATATAAACATATATACATATAAAATAAATATGCATATTAGTGTGATGAGTATCCTTTCATTTATTTTAAACCCAAGATGTTTCAATAATAAATTAATATTTTTTCTAGTTTAGGATACTCTAAAAGAGACTGTCTTCATTTTTTTAAAGAGAAATAAAATTTAGATTTTTTTGTTTTTAAATTTATTTTTTATTTATTATTTTTTCCCTATTGCCCTCCGCACCCCCCAGTACATGCCCTCATCTGCCTCTCCCCTACCCCAACCCCTCGCCTCCAACCCCTCCCAAGTGCCCTGTATCCACTGGCTATGCCACACACACATGCATACAAGTCTTTCCATTGATCTCCTACAGGCCCCTCCCCCACAACCTCCCCTGCCTTCCCACTGTAGCAGGAGAGTCTGTTCATTGCTTCTTTGCCTCTGCATCTGCTTCCCAAGTGGAAATAGTAATATTGCCAATTTCAAAAAATTTAAAGATATAAAGCAAGATTATACACCTTTATTAATCTATGGCAATAGAATGATGCAACTCTTTTTTTTAACCTTCACCAGAGGATTTGTCTAGAGAGAGTAAGAACGAACGAACAAATGAATATAGATGTGAGACAGAAACATAAATTGTCTGTCTCCTGCATGCACCCCCCTACAAGTGATAGAACCCACAACATGGGCATGTGCTCTAATTGAAAATCGAACCTTTTGGTATATGGGATGATGCTCCCCACTGAGCCCCTCGTCAGGACGATTTCCAAGTCTCATATTTATGTGTCAATGCATTTTGCCTTAAATCTATCCGAATGATATAATTCTTGGAATAGCCTACCCTCCAAGTAGCCTCTCATAGAGACTACTTATGGATAAACGGAGGAAGCACTGTCCTGTGTTTAAAGGCCTTACCTGCGGGGGAAAATCTTCTAAGGCCCCTGATATATTTGGCTAATTGCAGATTTGTTTTCTGGCTCTGAGACCTCCTCCTATTGAGTCAATTTTTCTTGAATAAAATAAATGAGCACAAACTTTTCTCATGCTCCACAGTGATTTATCACAGAACAAAAACTTCAATTTGGCAAATCTTTAGCCATCACTCACAATGTCTTTTTTCTCTGTAGATGACATTCCATTACGCTCATGTACAGAAATCATGCTGTCTAGAAGTGTATTGAAATCAAATCATAACTTTAATTATTTTGCCTCAAATAGAAAAGAAAGCCCTTGTTGGTATGTGTTTTGGTGTCTTATTGAAACCAGTAGAAATTGTCTTGGGATAGATTTAAGGCAAAATGCATTGGCACATAAATATGAGACTTGGAAATCATAGTTAACACTGCTACAGGATCTGCTATTCTCTACATATTGCATCATCTTGAACTTGATTAGTAAGAAAAGACACTACAAGTAGTATGTGACTAAGGGGGTTGATATATGAATTAAGGCTCAGATAAATGTGGGAGGGTCTGGGAAGGTGTACACATGGAAGATACATCTCCCAGGGTTTGAGACGTGTTCAACACTTGGCCTGAAATACTGGGTTTGGGAAACAAAGTCACCAATCCTGAATGAATCTGCAAAGCACAATAACGGTGAAGGGTTTGGTTGCCTAACCTGATATCCATTCCTCTCTACATAAAGAGGTCTGGAAGGCTCCCTCTTATGACTGCCAGTGGCCTTCCGAAGAATGCCCGTGTCTGCTTCACTTAGCCTAGAAGAGCACATGATCTCCCCTCACTGGGCATTGCTAAATTGAAATGAAACCATAGTTGTCATTCAAAACAAGGATTGGTGGTGACAGTGCCATGTAGACAGAACCCATTCTGGCAGAGTGTCCTTTGTCAGTTTTGTGTCTGTGTCCATCCCCGTGTACCCATAGGCTCCAAATAAAAATTACATAAACATTTAATATGATGCCACCCCCACACATATACTATTAACTATATATTCTATCCAAAATTGAAGACAACTGAATCTCTCTCCCAGGTAAGGAGACACAAGCTCATGGACTGACTTCATCTCTGGTAATACTCATTCCTCTCCCAGGCAGTTTCCACTCCTACTATGATATTCTGTGATTGAGATACTGAGATATGGGTTGAAACATTATTTATACACTTATATTAGATAAAATGGGATTGAGAGAGAGGACAAAGTAAAAGAATGGCTAAACATATGCTACTATGATTTGAATGTCTTGGTCACTCAAGATAGTATTAACACTGGGGGCTTGGTTTTGCTGTTAAAATGTGATGTTAAATATACCATATACTTAGCAAGTCATAAAAGTGGCTAGCTATTAGACTTAAGCCTTTAAAAGTATTTGCCTGTCTGAGACACAAATTTTATTTTATTTTAATTTAGATAAAAACAGTAGCGACTCTCAAATATCCAAATCAAAGAGTACTTCCAATGGAAAGGATCACACACTCAATTTAAATATGATTTATCAACCAAACCAGTTTTAATAATGTGCTTTTACTTATTAGCTAATTGTTGGTATGCCAAGTTACATGATTGTGAAACTAATGTGAGGTTCCTTCTAGATTCACTGGGTATTACTATCTTTCAGGGTATCATGGTCATTTTGCACATAGGTGGGGACCTTGTGTACAAGGAAACCGGTTTGCAGGACTTTCATATTGCAGTCATGGCTTCCAAAGCTGACTTTGGAACCTGTCTTTGCAGATAATTCCCCTGGACATTGGAGCATTGACATGTTCACTGTTATCTCCAACATGCTGCTATAAATCAGAACACTGCCTTTCTTCCCGTTAAATAAAGTCGTTATTATTTTTTTCAATGCTTTTGAAATAAAAACTTAAAGTTGAATGAATATTGATGACACTTGCACTATCCACTTTGTATTTCAGGACTTACACTTGTTTCTGTGTGAATACAATGGCAAGTTTGGCCGCCTAACCTGACGTCCATTCCCAAATCCATTTCCCATCTAACCCAGACTTTGAAAGGCTAGAAAGGCACCCCCCTCCCAAGCCTATGTTGGAGGACATGCAATACCACTTCGTTAAGAGCATAACCAATGAACATAGACACTGGGGGGTTGGGGTATGCCTGGGAGGGAGGGGGAGCAATGGGGAGATTTGTATAAAAAATTAATAAAATAAAAAAAAGAAAGAGAAAGAAAACATAGTGGATGTCTTGTGAGAGTGAAGGGATGGCCTTTCAGAAAACTTTTGCTTTTCTGATGAAGAGGACAGCCATCACTTGCACTGCCTCTTTGGCCTCTTCCTCTCCTTTCCTGAATGGAATGTAGGTGTGAATGTCAGATCTCTAGCAGCTATTCTGAGGCTGTGAGGATAAAATAGCAACATGTTAAGCATAATGGAGTAAAAACATAGAACTTTGGTCTTTGTAGATATTATTGGGCCACAGAACCAAGGCCAGGAGCTGCCCATATCCAGCCCTCTGATTCCATGAGAAAAAAATTATCTAACTATTTGCTTAATTAACTTCCAGTTAGATCGCTATCACTTGTTAGTTGTGTCAAGTAATAATGATGATAATGATAATATTAACACTAATAATAAATTAGTACTTATAGTGCTTGCTTGCTATATGATAGGCAAGGCTCTAAGTATGTTATGCTTATTAACTTTGTCAATACTCTTAGACCTATAGAAAAGTAATTAGTGTTAGCCCCAGCTAGTCTGGCTCAGTGAATAGAGCATCAAAGGGACCTGGGTTCAATTCCAGTCAAGGGTACATACCTCAGCTGCAGGCTTCTCCCTGGCCCAGGTCCTGGTTAGGGCGTGTGCAAGAGGCAACCAGTTGATGTGTCTCTCACATCGATATTTCTTTGTCTTTCCTTCTCTTCCACTTTCTCTAAAAATTGATGAAAAAATATCCTTGATTGAGGATTTAGAAGGAGGAGGAGGAGAAGAAAAGTAATTAGTATTATCATTATGCCTATTTTACATCTGAAGAAACAAAGATCATATATTTAGCACTTGGCAAACATAATATGTTTACCCAAGCAAACGGGCCAGGATATGTGGTAAAGACCTAAAATGGGGGTTTTTCATCCTAATTATGAGAGACCCACTCATTTTCCCAGTCCATAGGGTCATGATGTGAATAGGGCCAATCAATTAAGACAGACAGTAAATGAAATCAGATATATCTTGGTTTGAATCTAAGCTCTTTACCTATTACATATCTGATCTTGGTTAATAAGTCTCAGTTTACTGATATACATAAGCTGAGTGTGTATCTTTTTTTTTGTATTGTCTCTTAAATCATTTTACATTTTTAAATTACAGTTGACATACAATATTATATTAATTGCAGGTGTACAACATAGTGATTAGACATTTATATAGCTTACAAAGTGATCATCCTGGTAAGTCTGTTACCCCTCTGCTGAGTGTAACTTTTTTTTGCTTACGATAGAGAAAATATTAAAATATCCTGTAGCATTCACCAATGCTTATGTGCCAAAGTAGCTCATCATCATTATCTTCCATCTCATTATCATCATCATGGCTTACCTCTTATTGAGCAATAACGGTGAGTCAGGTGCAGGCTGCATATTTTGTGTGTAAACTGTCATTTGATCCTCAGATCACCCCTAAGAAGTAGGCACTATTGTTTTTCCCTTTTGCAAATGTAGAAAATTGTAATCACATGGCCATTAAGCAGGATAGCCAGGCTTCAGATCCAAAAGTGTCTGACTCCATCATTCAGGTTTCTAATCACTATGCCTTTCAATCCCAGGAGGCGCTGGAAACATAAGCAGCCACTGAAGTTCCCATCCCCCCAGGAGGGTCTATCAAGGGAGACCAATAAGGAAAGAGTGCTTTCAGCACCATGACAGGGCAATGCAGGATGACAGGTGGTCCATTTTGATGTCTAATTTGTGGCCCGAGCTCATATTTTGTCAATAAGACATTGTAATTAACATTGCATTTGTGTGAGAGAGAGGGGGGGGGTGGGCTTTTCCTAGATCTATTTATCATAGGCTGGTGGCTGCTGCTTTTTGGAGAGTAATAGAATGAAGCGGGGCAGGCAGGCTGGTGTGGGGAGAAGGGAGTGGAGTCCTCCTCTCTAATTTAGTCCCTCCCTACCCTTTGAGCCCTGGAGTCACACTGATTGTGTCCTTGAAGAAAACAAAGAAAAAATTGAACCCATTAATATTTGAAGATTTTACTAGGGACATATGCTACCCTTTCTAGACACTCTGGAATGATATCATCCAAGTGATTTAAATTCCCTAAAAGATCATTCAGTGGTGTTATTTCAAGGCTAATGAGCTGAATATGAAGATCAAGGTGATGGAAAGAAGAAAAATACTTTTGAAAGATTCTTCCTGGATTCTAGTCCCAACTCCTTCAGCTGAAAAGTGACAATTGTCAGCTACCTCTTGATGCTTGCACGTATTTCAACTATCCAATTCAGTGATAGAATAGCAGGACCTACTTGTAAAATTTAAAAGTACTTTTTAAATTACTTGGCAATTTGGAATAATTCTGAGAAATAAAGTGAACATTATGCCCAGGGAAAAATATTAAGAAGAGAGTGAGAAACAATTAGTCTTTACATAGCAATTGTGAGCATATTGTGATAGAGTCAAGCAAAAGGCCACATTCCAGGTGGAGACAGCCCTTGTGCAATGGGGCCAGGTAGTAACTTAGGGTATTGATTACGTAAAACACATCTGCAGGCCTCCTTCCTGGCTTACTAGTTGTAGGTCCCAATTAAGAAATAAGAAAAGCTGGGTATGTGCTTAAAGCTTACTAGGAAAATTGTCCATTTCTTGGTCATTGATTTGCTTCTTTTTTCAATTTCTTTTTTCTGATCTTATAAGAGGTCAGATGTAGTGGCTTAATGTCCCACCCTAGTTATGGGAGTTGGAATATACCCAATTAACTCACTCTTAAAAGAGTAAAAACATCTATTTGGGCCCTTTCTAGTTTTGAGATTAATGGTTGGTTTTGTGTAGGTTTTTTAAAACTATTGTTAAAGGAAAAAGTTGTCATGGAACTATGTGCTTTATAAATATATGTCCCAGAGTTTCATTATAAAACTAGGCTTAAAGAAGTCCACCAGCAAAGGTATAATTACACAACCACCCCTGTGCTAAGGACTGTCAAAGCTAACAATAACACAGACATTACTGTAAGAATCTCACAGCTTAATTGGCTAGAAATCTTTTTTTCTGTTCTCATCTTTGGTTGTTGAAAAATTTCTGAAATAAACTCTCAGTTTTAATAGGTAGAATGTATTGGAAATAATTTTATTGTTCTTTGATTAGTGACCTTGAACTGATTTACATGTATTATTCATATTTGATAATTTATTCAGAAATCCCACAAATGTTCATTAAGCAGCAACTGTTTTTTCGGCATTTATAATAGAGACAAGAGTTGAAATAGTGAATGAATGAGATGGCTTCTGCTCTCATGTAGCTTATAATTCTAGTGAGTAACTTACTGTATATGAAGAGCATGTTAATGAGACTACAGGATGCCGTGAAACCTT
>PVJN01004697.1:56002-87926 GCA_004026805.1 Lasiurus borealis
GAAAGAAAGAGAGAGAGAGAGAGAGAGAGAGAGAGAGAGAGAGAGAGAGAGAGAGAGATTGTATGTGTAGTGGTTTTCAAGTATTGAAATACACTTAGTGTGAATGGATGGTTGATTTCCAGGTGGGCATGAGACTTGAGTAGGCTAAGGAAGCATGAGGCCAGTACATGTAGGCCCTTATGAAGAAGGTCCTACATGTAAAGAAGTTTAAACATTACCCTAAAATAAGTAGAATCTTTTGAAACATTTTAAACAGAAGAGTGACATGAATACATTTGTGTTTATCATTTTTTCTGTGGATATGCAAGTGTGAGGAATTGAGGGGAAATAAGGACATTCATAGACAATACCCAAGGAAGTTGATTACTTAATTAAAAAAATAATTTCTGCTTTTTTTCATGACTCACTTCTCTCCCTTTTCTTCACTTCAATCTAAAAACAGAAAGGAAATAAAAATAGAGTATCATATCAATTTAAGAAAGATAGGACTTGCTTTTTATCATTTAGAATGAAAAACAATAGGCATGTAGAGAAAGAAAGATTTCACCTCAGTCTTAATAAACAATAACCTAATGATTATAATTTCAAGAATGCAATAGACAATCTCAAGAAGTAGATCCCTTTCGTGGAAATATGTTTGCAGTGGTAGGATGACCACTGAGAAAAGGATGCTGGAGGAGAGAGTACTGTGTTGCCAGGAAGTTAGACCAAATGACTCTTAGAGTTTCTTCTGGCTCTTAACTCATTTTAAAGTTCTACTTGCTTACATTATGTTTAACCAAAGTTCTAACATAATATCAGGCTGCTGCAATGGCTTAACTTTTTGAAACATTCCTACTCTTCCTCTGTCGGCATAGGGGGTAAATTATTTCAGATGTAAAGTCTCTGTGTTTTATATTATAGGACATGCCATGAAATGAGTTGGGAAATGAATTGTTCGTGTGCTGCCTGAATTTTTATAGACCCTGATGCCTGGCATAAGGATTATTTTCTTGGGTGCAGGTAGTTACATCTTTTGAAATTGCTGCTCCATTTTGAAAACATCTTGGAGAAACGAAATGAGCAACATAACTCAAAAACATACTCCAGGACATAACATTTCCAGAGGCTTTATTATACACATTTGGGCATAGTAGTGTTTATCCAATTAACTTACCTGCGCAACCAAGATACTCTCTCCTCTTCTGTCACTCTTCCAAATGCATTCACATACAAATAAATGAACAAATGTATGGGATATTCATGGTTGATGTAACAGAGAATTTTACAAGACTTTCCATGAGCTAAAAGGAAGATAGAGGGAACAAAAGCTTAGCAGTCTCTGAACTGCCAGGTATTTAAATATCTGTGCCTTTTCAGTAGTTTCAAATTCACTATACACACTGAAGGTGTGACTTCCCATAAGTCAGACTCAAGATAAACTGAGTTAGGGTAACTTCACTTCTATCAACATCATGCTATATAATTTTAATTCAAATGGCCTTTTCATCATCAAGATGTATTTAGCATGTTTTTCTTCATTCTGAGCTTGAGAACAATGAACAAAGAGGCTATTAACCAACTTGATAAAGATTTCAGGATAAGATTTCCAGGATCAAATACAGTTACTTGCTCCCCAGGTAACTCCTTATGTTGAGACTCAAGGTGAGTTAGCTCACATATGATAACAAATAATTCTTTGTATTGTACAGGCAGTTTCTGATTTTGAAGTGATCTGTGTGAAGGGAATCTGTTCTGCTTTGGTTGTTAGGAAATGTCTGGGAGGATTAGCATGATACAAGTTATAATTAAAACATATAAACAGTAATTGCACACTACCATCATCATTGGATGATATTTTGCACTAAGGACACTACTAGTGAATTCAATAAAGACAGACTTTCTCAGGCACTTGTAGTTAATTACTTGGATATTTCTTACCTATGCCTTTATATAGATTAACAAGTGAGATAAAGACATATGGAGAAAAAGTGGATTTATCATTACTCCTCTATCTCCTCTATCTCTTGTTCCAAAAGAAGAAGGTGGAATCATATAAACACATGACCCTGAGTAGACCTGTCTTTTGGTGAGCCTGTCACCCCAGACCGTGAACTTCATTGGTGCTTCTTCGGTGAAACACAGCAGCGGGAGGAGACTGGAGTTGGGTATTTCCCTTCCTCCACGTATGTTAGGCTCGATGACATTTCAGATTAAGCTCTGGTAAAGTAGTTTCTTTGGAGGGCAGGGCTTGTTCAGAACTGAGTGCTCTGATGTATTTAAAACTGGTTCTTTTCCCCTCAGGAAGCAGGAAGGGATATTTCTCCAATCATTCTGAGGTAAAACCCACAGAAGTGTGACTGGTTCTCCTAAAGTCACACTTTATGTATCTCTGTTATGTCCACACTGAGCTGTAGCAGTTCACCAGTTACAGTTTAGTAGAGGCCCAGGGCATGGATTTGTGCATTGGAGGTCCCTTGCCTGGCCTCTGGGGATCAGGCCAACATCGGTTCTCTAACATCCCCCAAGGGGTCCCAGATTGGGAGAGGGTGCAGACCAGACAGATGGACCCCACTAGTGCATGATCAGGGCTGGGAAGGGGCCACAGGAAAGCTCCAGGGTGTGTCTGCCCCATCTTGTTCAATCCCCATCCGCTGCACCCCATTAGTAAGCTAACCTACTGATTGGAGCATCTGCCCCTAGCGGGCCATGAACATTGTAGAGAATGGTCAAAAGGTTGGTTACTTAGCACAGTAGACATTTATTATATAGGATGTTTGTTGTCTTACCTCAGGTCATTTGCGTCTGTCTGTCTCTCCAATTTGTAGGGAAGCACTTTACCCTGTGACTTCACTTTTCTGGTAGATCCAAAAAAAGTTGATGGTTATTCAAATTGTTTAGCTTTTTACTTTTTGTTTTTGTTCATTTTATCTGTTGCATGAATATACAAAATCATGAATAAATGAATGCATAACAGAATAATATCTGTGAGCCGTGACTTACCTGGTCTTGATTCAGCTTACAGCCAGCCCACAGCTACTAGGGGGTTGCACAATCATTCCTTGCTGCATCCAAAGATTCCATCTCTGGACCACAGACTAGGGAGGCTCCCTGCCGCCTGAGATCATATTCTTCATAACGACACAACTCTAAGGGTTAGGACAAATGAGGTAGGACTGAAATCTCTGTCCATAGTCCTCCTTAACACTTGACCCTTCTTCCTTTTGTAAAGAAGTGATTTATTTATTATCTATGACTAGAGGCCCAGCACACGAAATCATGCACATGTAAGGTCCCTAGGCCTAGCCTGTGATCAGAGCTCTGTCTGCCGCTCTTCAACACTTCTTGCCACCACCCAGGGATGCCCAGGATGCTCTGTGATGCTACAGCCACCCCATGACCCTTTGCAATGTTGCTGCTTCCACATGAGTCCAGTCTCCAGTCTCGCTCTGCTACTACCCAGCCCAGTTCCTATGGTAACCCATTGACCATCAAGCAATGGGAGCCTACAGGCTGGAAGGAGAGATCGAAGAGAGGTGGTTAATGCATCTCATAGCGACTGGTTGTTGATTGGTCATTCTGGTCATGACACCTGTCCTTCTATTATTGTAGACTAGAGGCCCAACATGCAAATCACGCAATACCTAGGACTCAGCGTCGCGTGGCTTGGTGGGCCCCAGAAAGAGTCTTGCTACTGCCACCACCACAGAAGGCGGGTCCTAGAAAGAGACCCACAGCCGCTGCTACCATGGGAGGCAGGAACCAGAAACCTATCCACTCCTTCAGTCAAGTTCACCAGAGTCAAGTCCCTTCCCACCCATGCACGTCTCACTGGCCATGCAGCCCCGCTCACTCCATGCATGCAGCCTCCTGCTGATTAGTTGTTACAGCATGATGGTGTGACAACCATAGGCTATTTATATAATAGGTAATAAAAGCATACTTAGATCAGATGTCCTTCCAGACATCTTTCTGTCCCTCCAGATGAAGCCAGGGCTGTGAGGGAAGCTTGGGTCCCAGGTGCCTGCCAGCAGGTGGAGAAAGCTTGGGTCCCCGGTGCCAAAGGGAAGCCGGTGCCAGCAGCTGGGGGAAGGAAGGCCCACTCTTACACAAACTTCATGCATCTGGCCTCTAGTAAAGAAAAGAAAGGCAATCATTTCCAGCAGGGAAGAAATTTGTGTGTCTTGGAAATGCTCCGCTATGAAGAATGGGAGGGCTTCAAGGTAACAGGATGTTGACCCCTCAAACATGAGGGCCAGTAGAAAGATTAAAATATGATGCAGGGGGAAATAACAGAGGGATATTAAATGAGGTTAATGGAAAGACCAAGGTGCCGGGATTCACCGTATATCATCAAATGTGAACTTTGCCAGCGCTAATTAACATATGATCTAGTGGGGAGAGTTACCACTTGGTATTACTGAAGGATGAATACAATTTAATTAGGCTCTTTCTAGTAGGAACTATTTTTCAGATTCCTTCAGACCTTATAAGCCATAACATCAGTGTTACAAAGGCCCAAGCATCATACTTTTGGGGGGATTTTTGGCTATTGAAGAGAATAGTCATTGCAAAGGGAATTATAGCAAATAATAAGGGAAGCAGCCTGTTCTATTGCTAACAAATCTGGGATTTGGGCAGCATAAAGAAAGCTACAAAATCCTCTCAATAAAACAAAGTATGTTTTGTTTTTTGGGTAAACTACTATTAATTAAAACATTAAAAAGAAAGGGCTGCTCAAATGCTGGCATGTCAAACCACAGTACCTACAATGACCTACAATGAAAGCTCAGCCTGCTCCCTACCACCTGTGCCCCATCAGGGACATGCAAAGAAAGAGTAAATCTGAACAGTGCAATTGAGATCAGCTGCAGTGTCAGCATTTTAAATATAACATTCAACTTTCTAGAATTCCTAACAGTGTATGCTGGCACCCTACTTTTATGGGCAACTTTCAGATGAACATTAAGTAATTCTAGCTGCAAATACAAACAATTGTTCTGTGAAAACTGTGTCTCTACTTCCGGTATTCCATAGCCTATAGAGCGATGGATCTCAACCTTCCTAATGCCGTGACCCTTTAATACAGTTCCTCATGTTGTGGTGACCCCCAACCATAAAATTATTTTTGTTGCTACTTCATAACTGTAATTTTGCTACTGTTATGAATCATAATGTGAATATCTGTGTTTTCCGACAGTTTCCAAATTGTAGCTATTATAAATTGTGCTTCTATGAATATAGGGGTGCATATATCCTCTATGATTGCTGTTTCTAGGTTCTTGGGATATATTCCCAGGAGTGGGATCACTGGGTCAAATGGGAGATCCATTTTTAGTTTTTTTGAGGAAACTCCATACTGTTCTCCACAGTGGCTGCATTCCCACCAGCAGTGCATGAGGGTTCCTTTTTCTCCGCATCCTCGTCAACACTTGTCATTTGTTGATTTGTTGATGATAGCCATTCTGACAGGTGTGAGATGGTACCTCACTGTCATTTTGATTTGCATTTCTTGGATGATTAGTGATTTTGAGCATGTTTTCATATGTCTTTTGGCCTTCTTATATCCTCTTTCAAAAAGTATCTATTTAGGTCCGTTGACCATTTTTTGATTGGGTTGTTTATCTTCCTTTGTGCAGTTTTATGATTAAAACCTTATAGGTGATAACATTGGCAAATATGTCCTCCCATGTAGTGGGCTTTATTGATGGCTTCTTTTGCTGTACAAAAGCTTTTTATTTTGATGTAGTTCCATTTGTTTATTTTCTCTTTAATTTCCAGTGCCCTAGGAGCTATATCAGTGAAGAAGTTGCTTCAAGATATGTCTGAGATTTTGTTGCCTTTGGATTCCGTTAGTATTGTTATCATTTCCCATGTTACATTTAAGTCCTTTATCCACTTTGAGTTTATTTTTTGTGTATGCTGTAAGTTGGTGTTCTAGTTTCATTTTTTGCATGTATCTGTCCAATTTTCCCACCACCATTTATTGAAGAGACTATCTTGACTCTATTGTATATTCTTGCCTCCTTTATCAAATATTAATAGAACATTGAAGTACTGTTGAAGTTAAAAAATAGTATCTTGATAAATGGTTTTTCTGTACTGTAATGGAAAAAAACATCAATTTTGTAATCAAACAAATGTGAAGAAAACTGATAAGCTCAGGAGTGTCAGTTTCCTGAGCAATTAGAAAAAATAGGAAGAACTGTGCCATGGAGCCATTAGGACAATTCAACTTACTTAAAGTGCAGTGTATAGTGCCTGGCATATAGTAGGTCTTCACAGTGGCTTTGACAAGTAAATACATTCAAATAGTCTGAATTTGCCATGGATTCTGGGTATCGGGAAAGTGTGCCTGAACTATAGAGAGCTGGCATTTTAAAGGGCATCACTGGTTAGCTGGATGTGTGTTATCTTTGAGTCATAAGTTTAGCACGCAGCCTCCTGTATCCAATTGTTCAGAATAAATGAAACATCCTGCTGATACTTCACTTTTGTGTCAGATATTTAGAATAGTGCTCATGTCAATTGTAAGCCCAGCATAATACTTTAAAAACTATGCATGAACTATTTTCTATTTGAGAAGCTGTGAGAGATTTGTTTGGCCATTTTCAATGAAATAGGTTGGTCTGATCACCAATTTGGGAAAATAATGGACAGAAAGGCCATTGGGTCGACCTTATTTCAAACTGGCATTTTTCTCTCAATAAACACAGCTGTGAGACTCACAGTATTTTGTTATTTTGTTGTTTTTTTCCCCTGTTTTTTGTACATTTTCCAAGAAGGTCACCTTTCTCCTCGGACCATGGTCAGCAAACTGTGGCTCGTGAGCCACATGCAGCTCTTTGGCCCCTTGAGTGTGGCTCTTCCACAAAATACCATGGCCTGGACGAGTCTATTTTGAAGAAGTGGTGTTAGAAGAAGTTCAAGTTTAAAATATTTGGCTCTCAAAATATTAATTTGAATCGTTGTACTGTTGATATTTGGCTCTGTTTGAACTAACGAGTTTGCTGACCACTGTCCTAAGATGTGTTCTGCCATTCTCTGCACTGTGTGCTCACATCTCTCTGCATATGCACTGACGCTAATCAACTTGGAATATTGACTCACCCTGGGTGGGTAGGCAGAGTGATTCTCTGATCATTTTTAGTTCAAGAAATCTATTTTGTGGGGGACTGCTTATAGTCAGCTCAGTCTTCTGAAGGGGCACACTCTATACTGCTCTCACTTACTAAAAATCACCTGCAGCAGCCCTAGCTGGTTTGGCTCAGTGGATAGAGCATCAGCCTGGGAATTGAAGGGTCCCAGGTTCTATTCCAGTCAAGGGCACATGCCCAGGCTGCAAGCCGATCCCCAGTAGGGGGCATGCAGGTGGTAGTTGATCCATGATTCTCTCTCATCATTGATGTCTCTGTCTCTCTCTTCCTCTCCCTTCCTTTCTGAAATCAATAAAAGTATATATATATATATATATATATATATATATATATATATATATATATATATATTATTGATGTTTTACAAAGAGGAAGGGAGAGGAATAGAGAGTCAGAAACATCGATGAGAGAGAGACATCGATCAGCTGCCTCCTGCACGCCCCCTACTGGGGATGTGCCTGCAACCAAGGTACATACCCTTGACCGGAATCAAATCTGGGACCCTTCAGTCCACAGGCCAATGCTCTATCCACTGAGCCAAACCGGTTTCAGCTAAAAGTATATTTTTAAAGGTCACCTGCAAAGGGATCCCACTGCTACATTTGCCAACTGACATGAAAATGCCCCAGCAGATCTCAGCTGTTGATGACAGACCGAGAAGACTTCATTCTTAATGGGTGGGTCTGTGTGTGAGAAGCTGCCATGGTCAGTTTGCCCACGAATGTGTTTCTGGATGAAAGTTGATTTTCAGAATTCAGGCAAGTTTGTTTTGTTTTTTTAATCCATCACCAGAGACTCAATCACACTGGACCTGTGAATGCAACCACATTGTTCCTAAGCAACATCAAGAATAAAAAAGCAACCATATTTGCCTGTGGCTGTGGGGGAGAAATTTGGTAAGGAAGCAGATGGCACTTTGTAGCTTCCAGTAATTTTTAGCAAACAAACTGATATTGAAAGAGGTTGGGGAAAAAATCAAATTATACCTTAGTAGTATGCATTTTTTGAAATTGAGTACACACTTTGTGGAACAATATCAATGTCAAAGCTTACAACCCTCAGGACTTAACGATTCTGGGTTCACGCTCTTTGACATCCAGGTCTCACAAAGCACACTAGTCTTCCACCCATACATCCATCACCTTCCCCACACTGGAGGCCCGAACGCCACTGCAATTCCACAGCAGGTGGCCAAACTCCTACTACCCAGTGACTCACGAATGAAGCACGTTCTCAGCAAATAGTTGTCTCCCTTCACAAGAACTATTTTACAGGGAACACAAGCATTTTCAAATGGGAGCGCAATAAATATAAGTACTTTGAGTTTCCAGAAGACATGTTGTAAATAGAGTCTCATCAGATAAGTGTTTAACATAGATTGAATCCATATGCATTCATGCCTGTCTTTTGGTATGAAAATATAAAATTATTCTTTCATGTGTATGCATTATCATATTTTATATGTTTATCTATATATTTTATGCGCATGCGATTCTACTAGATTGAATATAGTCAACCTTCTATATGTATTGTTGGAAAAGTTTTAGAAATTTTTAGAGATAAAACTGACCTCAGATGATTTTTGCCTATGCACTGAGTTTAGATCCCAAACACTTTAAAAAAAAATATATATATATATATATATCTTATTGATTTTTTAGAGAGAGGAAGGGAGAGAGATAGAAAGTCAGAAACATTGATGAGAGAGAGAGACATTGAACAGCTGCCTCTTGCACGCCCCACAGTGGAGATGTGCCCGCAAGCAAGGTACATGCCCCAGACTGGAATCGAACCTGGGAACTTTCAGTCCGCAAGCCAACCCTCTATCCACTGAGCCTAACAGGTCTCTGCAGATCCCAAACACTTTTGTGTAAGTTTTTCCTATTGTAATCCCTGCTTGTCATCTACAGATATTTTCCGTAACATGGTTCTCATTCACCCATGCCCTGCTCTCGCCTGTTCTGCTCAGAAATTCAATTGATGCCATAGGACAATAAATCCATACAACTGATCAATTCTGTAATGAAGATGAAAATGCTGTGTTGTAATATGAGCAAGAATATAAATATGATCATAGAGTGCTCTCAGAGAGCTAATATTGTCTTTTACTTTTCATAAAACAATTACCAGTGAGTGTCAGACCTTCTGGTAGCTTGAGGAAATTTAGCTGAATTACATATTTTGTTTGATTCTTTACATGTTTTCTTGTAATCAGTTTTATTGGTATACGTATAGTAGAGACAAAATAGTTTTAGGTGGAAGGTATTAAACAAAATGAATGCAAATAAAATATTTTACTCTTTAAAAAAATTTCTTGGCTGAAGAAGGATTTTCAGAGCTCAATAATTTCCTCTGTTGTCTCTTCAATTCCTATGTAGCCACCGGCAAGGAACTCCCAATAAAGGATTTTTACTCCCACAACAGGTTGTAACTTCCTCCGGCATGGCACAAAATTTCATTTCATTTGCAGCAGGCAACACTATTTTCCAAAGCTCAAGCTAATTATGTGAGATTTATCTAGGTGGAAACAGGGATTAAGCAAGCAGGAAAAATAGAGAAAACTTATTTAGAGGCCGTGTTTAACCAAGGATAATGAAAACATGGGTTTTATGAAACTAAGTCTGTCCTGAAATAAATGCCTACCCAGCGAAGGGAATCGTAAGCATGCTGCTGGTGTTTTATCCTGTCCTAACAGAAACTGCTCCCAGTGACACAGAAATACAAAACAGACATTTTTGCCTTGAAGCCAGTACTAGAACCACCGTTAACCTTATATCTGTGACATACTTCTTACTAAGCTTCCTGGTTCTTATTTTCAGATTATTCCGAGGGACCCCTTGCTAAAATACCTTATTGTTGCAGTATGCTAATTTTTCATGTTACTTAAATATGTTTCATATTACTTAAAAATTACTTTAACCTCAAGATAATTACTTATAATTAACTTGACTGTAAGCCTTAATTTTATTTGTCCATCCCCCAACACACACACACACACACACAGAATTAATCATTTTCCTCGTAGTACCTAATAATTGCACATTATATTCTGCTCC
Source organism: Lasiurus borealis (assembly GCA_004026805.1). Taxonomy (NCBI): domain Eukaryota; kingdom Metazoa; phylum Chordata; class Mammalia; order Chiroptera; family Vespertilionidae; genus Lasiurus; species Lasiurus borealis. The sequence continues at coordinate 66,195 of PVJN01004697.1, forward strand.
AATTTTCATGTTACACAATTATGTTAGCTTATCTGGGCTAGGGGGGGGGGGGAGAATCCAGTGTTTTATGTTGCTTAACACAGAGTTTTAATTTCCTTAATTTGCAATCTTTATATTTATATTTTCCTTCCCTAGGCTTATTTGTAATATTTATTATCATGATGACCCTAATCTTGCAAACATGAGAAGGTAATCCTCAAAGTGTCCCATCGTTATCATCTATTATTTATTTGGATGATGGGCCTTTTGTAATAAATCAGGATAAAAAATGTCTGTTATTTGTTTAAGGTAAGGCAAATTTAACCTATTTTTCAGAATTTAATTAGCACCAATCTCTTCGCCTTTATTTACTATTCATCTCCCAGAACAGCCAGTTCTTCAAACTAAAGATATCCTTTCTGCTTGGAAAGGTAGGACATAGTGGGTATCAGTGTTTTCTCTACTTAGAGCAGGGTGCTCTGTGGTCTACTTGAGAGTTAGGGTTCAGTCATAGAAATATCAGCGGTGTGGGGGAGCGCTTTGTGAAGTGTATGAGTGACCACTACACCTGAAACTAAAACAAAGTAATATTGAATGTAAATCATAATTGAAAAGTAAAATTTTAAAAACAGTAAAATCAGATCACATGGGCCCAGCATAGTTTCCTTCCTCACTGAGACAGTCGCCCTGGAATCGTTGATTATGGGCAGTACCAAGAGCCCTGCTTGTTTGGGGTCTGAAGCCCTGGAGTAGGTTCCTGGCCCCAAGGTCAAGGTGAGACGCCTTTCTAGGTCACATACGCTCTGTGTGATTTCCTGTACCATTTCTTCATCTGTAAAATATGAAGAAAAATATATAAGGGGTAAATTGCTAAGGTGACTAAATGAAATAAGAAGAAAGAGTGCAAATAGAAGAATACAGTAAGAAGAAAGAGTACCAGTTATATTTTTAGGCCGCTGTAATAAAAAACTTGACTAAGCAAGTGTTTAGTTTGAAGTCTTTGTTTTGGATGTTGGAACTACCAATAGTGGTGCAGCCAGATGGGTGGAGAATGGCCTTCCTGGAAGCGTAGGCTTTTGCGTTGCACTTACATTTTAAACACAGTTTTACTTAGAAAGTTTGTGAAGGTCATACTTCTGAGCAACTCTAGGTTTATTCTCTCTCCTTCATGCTGCCTCGTGGCCTCAAGGCCAAGGCTGACCTGTGCAGATGTCATCAACAAGCTCTCCTGCATTCCAGCTTCCTATTGGGTTTGACAACATTGAGCTTTGGCCATATATCAGAGGGAGAGAAAAAAGTGAAATGGGACTCCCTTATGTCCCATCTGATAACTAAAAATAGGTGAAATCAGTATTTTAGTGAAAATTAAATGGATTGTAATATTAAACAATTAGCACATGCAGAATAGACACTCGAGAAATTTCAGTTCCCTTTTTTTTCTTGAGTATCTTATAGGCAGGAATCACATTCTTTCACATTCGTTTCTTTCGATTTTAGTAAGTGGAGAGCGTGGGGGGTGAATATATGTGTTCTGACATGAAGCCTAGATTCAATTTTGGTATAAATCATACCTTACCTGTTATCTGGGGTCAATTACTAACCTCTTTGAAGCTTGTTTTTTATTTTTCCATCTACACATTAAAAAGAGCAATTGTGTGTATATTGAAATTTTAATTTATATTAATTTAGTTAAGATTAAAATTTTAGTGTAGTCTCTGACTCAAAATAAGAACTCATTAGTTTGCTATTGTTATCAACCAGAAAATATTACATTGTAGGTTAATGATATACTTAAGTCTACTAAAATTAGGAGCTATCAGTTATGAGTATTCTTTATGTGTCATGCACTGTGTGAAATTACATTTTTATGTATTATCTCTTTTCATAACTTGGTAGTTAGATACTATCATTATCCAATTTACTGACAGAGAAGTGGAGCTCTGGGGCCTAAATGAGCCCAGAGATAAATTGAAAGAATCTGGATACAAATCTGTCTGGTTGACTCCAAAACCCAGTGCTTTTTCATCATTAAGTTCTCTTGTCTGCTAGCTCTATGTTCTTTCTTATATGTCACCCTGCTGCTTTCCAAGGTGACGACAGAAAAATGAAACATTGGCTCTACTCACCAACCAGTGCAGTCACTGTCTTAGGACATAAGTAACACCTTTCTTTCCTTCTTCGGGTTGATGCTTATTTTGTCCAAAATCAGTACTCCCTGTGGAGATGGTTACTAATGTAGATTTTTTTTTCTACTAGAGTTTAATTCAGCCAGTTTCATCAGTGCTTTTACATTGAGGTCTGCTTGGAACATAAATATGATGGAAGTTCATCCAAAAAGTTTAAATTTTTTGAAGAATTAAGTCCATTGTACATGATGATCTAACTGATAATTTGGACTTAACTGTGTTTGCTTGTATTTTATTTAAATGAAATACTGCTTTGGATATGACTGCATAGTTCAGTGAAAAAATAAACCAGTTGCTTGACAGTATGGCAGAAAAAGATTAGCTGTTTTGTAAACTTTATTGATGACCCTCTTACAGATGTCCCCATCTCCCACCTTTTGCCCATCTCCACCCAGGCCCTGCCCCACTGCCCTCTAGTCTTCACTGCACTGTTGTCTGTGTCTGTTGGTTATGGATATATGTTCTTTGAGTAATCTCTTCACCTTCTCTCATCCAGTCTCCTTCCTCCTCCCTCCCTTCCGGCAGCTATCAGTATGTTCCATGTGTCCATGCCTCTGTTCCTATTTTGTTCATTAGATTACACATATGAGTGAGATCATATGTTATTTATCTTTAACTGGCTTATTTCACTTAGCACAATAATCTCCAGGTCCATCCATGTTCTTTGAAAAGGGCGTCTTACACAGTTTGAAAACAGAATGGAAATTTTCAGATGATATGTATATGCATTCACATGTTGGGAGGATGGTATATAGTATTCGTTCAGAATTTCTGTGGCCAACACTCCAAAGTCATATTTCATCAGAGTTAAAAGACACTTAAAGACACTGTCTGGAAGATAAGCAGGCTATCAATCTCCCCATCACTCCAAGTCACACAGGCCATATATCAGAAGAAGCAAAAACATTCTATATTTTGTTGCTTAGATCTGCTTTGAAATTTGTAGGTCAGATAAGGCTTGTAGAAAACCCTGTTATGGCCATCATTAATGGACCTTTAATTTGAGTAAAATTTCTTAATAACTTGTATGGTTATTAAAATTTGATTTAATTTTAAAAATGAAAGTTGAAAAATCACTTCTGTAGGTCATGATTAAATAATGTTATGGATATTAATGGAAAGTGGCAGGATACACTAATAATATTTTTCTTTTCATTTCCAAGGTACAAAGGGCTAGTACTCAGTTCATAGTAGCTGAGAGCTTAGGGCAGGCATCTAATTATATGCAAACTATTGCCAGGTTTTAACTGTTCATAATGCTTTTAGTCAGCTAAGCTTCACCAAAGTGTGTTTTCTCCACTGAGTGTTCAAAGATATGTCATATGACAACATTCTCTTGATTTTATTTTTTTCACCTTAGGTTGAAACACATCCTGTTTTCCTAGTTGTTGAAGTCATCCTCCCATGATGCATGCCCATGGTATGAATGCAGTTCTGCCAGCACATAAATTCCTACCCATCCCTGCACCATGTGGAGGTTCAAACAGTTCATGACATGATACATTGCTATCATCTTATCCTCTTATATAGTAAAGCCCATAGTCTCTGAATAAAGTGTTTTTATTATGTCCATAGTTATGTCTTTAAGAATACATATTTTTTTAATTTAGAGGATCTATTTTGGATCACTTTTATCCATACATTTTGAATTACTTGTTCTTTACATTTAATAGTTCAAAACAACTAAAACTAAATAGCAAATAATTTATTAATAAATACATGGTTGCAGTGGCAATAATAAATTCATGTGAAAGAGGACAATAATCAAAGCAAAAGGATACTTACTAATCATCATTAGGCCATTAGGGCTATCATGTAGAAATCCAGAATCACTCAGAGGCCAGATCTTAAAGAAAATATGTCCTTTTAATAGTCCATGTAGAATAGGTCCATAGTACCTAAAATTCTGTCAATCACCTTTTAACCACACTTGATTCATTGGCACATAAGTCTGTCTTTTAAGGAAATCAGATGGATATTGATAAGGATTAATCTCCTTTCAAATTGATTACATACTCTTTTACAAATATTTTAATTTTGGATCACTGGGACTTTTTGCAATTATATCACTTCCTTGGATACCATAAAAATGTTGACTAAGATTTTTTTGTAAAGACAGTATCTGAATTTTGAATTGTAGGTTCCACTGATGGTCAGAACACATGACAACACCGTCAACATATTCAAAAGCACAATGATTTATACAGCAACACTGAAAAATATAGTCAACCAATCAAAAATTTTCCCCAAAACACCAGGAAGCATATATCTATGTGTACTTTGCCACCACTGGCCTTAGATACAGGAAAAATCATGTCTCAAAGCATATATGAATGATCCATGGTTTCACAATTCCAAGGTCCCACAGAAGTCCTGAGAATATGTATTTTTAATGGTGTTTTTCTTTAGAAGCATTTTGTTACCCAAAATGATCTCACTGAATTTATTAAGAGCCCAACAGATTGTTTGTTTTGCAGAATTTATTTGCTCTTTGCTCACTTTTTATTTGAATGAAGATGACTGCACCAGTATAGTCAATTTTCAAAGAGAGGCACCACCTTAATTGTTTATTCAACAACCTATTATGTCCCACATAGTTGGCTGAGCAATGAAAATACAGCAATAAATAAGACAAGGTCCTTGCAATCAGTGAACTTACATATTTGTGGAGAAAGAAGACATATGCTCCCTTAAATGAATCATTGAGCCCATTGCTTTCCAAACAGAAAAAGCTATAATACCTTTAATGCTATGAATATAGAGTTTCTTTTCAGTGTACCCAAAGAGAGGTGATGAGCCTTATATTTTCACAGCTAATTGGTAGCATGCAAAAGTCCTAATTGAGAAGGGAATGACCATTTGCTCTCCATGGTGCTGAATAATCCAGTATCTACAGAATAGATTGGAACATAACACTGCTATTTACTCAGCTGATGAACTAATTTTATTTTAACTTTCTCACTAATTAACTGGATGTAAAAATTGTAAAAGCAAACACAGCACAGTCATGATCAGAAAATTGTCCTCCTAGACCATTACTCTATTAATTTTTTCAAACAATTGTTGTAGTTCTAACTTAAGTATGTGCGAATTGAGTAGTTCAGGTGATAGAATAAAAGTATTAATTATAGACAGTGATCATATTGATTAATTCATCTAAAATATTTTCTGTAAGTATATTTCTACTACAAATGTTAAAAGGATAACTATATAAATTGTTTTTATATACTAATCTTAGGATATGTTTATCAATTTTAAAGAGGAAAGGAAGAAGAGAGGGAGAGAGAGAAAGAGAAACATCAATGTAAGACAGAAACATTGATCAGTTGACTCCTGTATATGCCCTTTGCTATGCCTGGGAATTGAACCCACAGCTCTTTAGTGTAGGAGATGATGTTCTAACCAACTGAGCCACCTGGCCAGAACATACATATATATTTTAATAATTAGTAAGCCTAATTTTTTAAGTAGTATTAAATACCTGTTCTACTTTAAGACTTCATGAGTAAAGTGTAACTTTACAGTAAGTTTGTTTACTGCCAAATAATCAACTATTAAGTATATTAGGAATCTGGACCCTAATATGATTTTAAAGTGACACTTTATAAATCTAACTTTTTTATAAATCTAACTCTTTAACAAGAGTTAAGATAGTCAAAACTTATGTAATGAACACAAAATTATATAAAATAGGCAATAATGAAGAAATAATGAACACGTGTGCAGATTTAGAATAGAGTTTTCACACTGGAGGAGAGTTCTAAATGTGCCTGGATCACAAAATTTCACATGAATTTTGAAATGTTGCTAGGGACATTGATAAGATTTTCTTAAATGTAGGCATGTTACAGAGATATAGCAGATGTTAATTTATTGAATATTTATAGACTTCTGATAGCAGATGAATACTGATGAAACATCCAAGTACATATTGGTAAAGGACAAAGTCAAGAAGACTTCTCTGACATTAGCACACTCTAGGTAATGTGGGAATAGTTCATTCAATGTTAGACTATACTTTTAATGTAAAAAATTGAAAGGAATGTTCTATTTTTGTGTTGATTCTTATATGATAACAACAAGTATCCCAGAGAATATTAATATTCTTTATGACAACACTCTTACAATGGAAATATCAGAAACACAATTTCACAAGTCAAATAATTGTTGTCCTTACAATTACAGTGGTACCTCGAGATACGAGTGCCCTAACATATGAGATTTTTGAGATACGAGCCGTTGAGCAAGCGATTTTTGCTTTAAAATATGAGCAACATTTGAGATAGGAGGAATCGCGCAGATCGGCCGGCTGCACACGACCCACCAGTTTACCAGACTCGAGCGTCTCATAGTTTCCCATGCCTCAAAGTTGCGGAACGAATTAAACTCGTATCTTGAGGTACCACTGTACTTACCTAAATGGACATAAATGAGCTTGAGCATCTGCTTTTCATGAGGCTGGTGGGTTTGTTCCACCCTGAGTTCCCTTGAGGCACTGCTGAAACCCACAGGCTCCCACAGTCCTTGAGCACCTGACTTTGGTGGCTCATTTTGGGATCCACAAGACTTAGTGAGTCTCTCAACTCTCAATTTTGCTTTCCTTCACATTGGCTTATTCTCAGGCAGGCCTTGCCTTTGAGCTGTTGAAATAAATAGCATAATTTCCATGTTTGCATTCCTCCAGCTCAGTAACCCCAGTAGAAAGTCAGCTTTACTTAAAGTCCTAGGGTTTGAATACTATTGGCCTGCCTTGTCACATGCCCTCCCCAGAGTTAGTCCTGAGGGCTGGGGTAGATATAACAGGCCACACCTGAACCGCTTTCCTCTTCCACACCTGAATGCCATGGATTCATAGTAGAGAAGTGCTGGTCCCCAAAATGATAATGTGGGTATTATTAGCTTAAAAAAATCTAATAGATGTTGGCTTGGCAAAATATATGGGGTGGCTATTATCCACATACTTAAATATTTTTTCTACCTTTATATAGAAAGAAAAATTAAAATATTGTTTTGATATGATAATGGCAAGATTAGAAATCATTTTCTCTTCTGATATTATCCAAAACCAGATACTTTTACAGTGGATGGGGATTCAAAAGTAGGCTTACAGTTATTCCTATTGAAAATAATACAATAATTATTAAGTAATACTTTAAAATGAATCCCATGTTTCATATACTCACAACTATAAACCTACTTTTGCCCAACCTTGTATTAAATTTCTTTTTTTTTTACCCTACAACCTAGGAAGGAACCTAAAACAAGAGTCTTATGTTCAAATTAAAATGCCATTGTAAAATAATTTGAAGGGAAAATTAAAATTTTTATGATTTATGATAAATACCCTTAGATAATAAATACATAGCAATTTACTACAGATTACGATCATTATTTCAGAATCTTTTAAAAAGTGTCAGATTGGTGACATTACCTGCTGAGATTAATATGACCCCTTCCTGAAGTGAGTTCAGCCACCAAACCACGTAGTTCTGCTACAGATGGCAGGAGGTCACAAGCCAGCGACATTAAACCAGATATTTAATGTGCACCACAGAGGCGGCTGGAAATGACAAATGGCGGGAATGTTTTTATATCCTGTTCACCAGCAAAGAATGTGGCCTGTCATAGATTTCCCTTCTTTTCACTGAGAGGCAAGAGACTTTGAAGCTATTGTCAGGCCGCAGAGCCCCTGGAGAGCTTTGCTCTGGCCCCAACCTCCACCATGGAGCATGAATATGTGGGCAGTGGAGGTGACTTGAGATCACAGAACACAGGTATTAATAAATAATGAAAGGCAGCGTTAGATCAAGGCTGCTCACAGAGCTGGAGTTCCGCTGGTTTATCCAGGCGGAGGAGGAAGGTATTTTTAGTTTCCGAGCTAATTCCTTAAAAACAGCCATTGTGCGGAGAGGTGGCTGGGAATCAAAGGGCCTCTAATCAAAGGGCAGCACGAATAACCCCGCTGTGCAGGGTTGCTGAGAGAATTTTACTGTCCTGATAGAAGACACACGAAGGAGATGTGTGCCAGTTTCCTTGTGCTGGAAAAGAGAGAATCTTTTGCCTTTCTTCCAATTCCCAAGAATTAATACCTAAACTTAAGGTTTTTTTTCTAAGTTGAGTCTCAGACAAGAAATGTGTCTTTCATGATCATAGTCTGTAGGACATCACCATAACACTGTCTTTTCAAGTTTGTAAAAAAGTAGAAGGTATGCAGTTATGCAGTTATTCCCTAAAAAATGACAGAAAGTCGTTTTCTAATAAAGTGTAACCAGAACCTCTATGTATGGATCAGAGAAAAGAGTGAGTGCTCAGAGTAAAGATGTCACTGGATTTAGAGACTGAAGTTTTGGATTTGAATCCAGGTTCCTGTTAGCTGAGTATAGGTCAGGCCACCTGTCTTTCTCAATATGGGTTCTTCTGTAGTACAGTGGTCATCTCAATGCACCTGCATACATTGAGAAACAAAGAAGGTATTGCATGTGCCAGCATCCAGAAGGTGTCTACAATAGGATTACAGGAAGATATTCTTGTTGGGAATTATCTTAATAATTTGTCCATGTTCAGTGAATGAAGGTAGGCAAGCATCACTTACTGTTAAGACTATCTTCTTCTAAGTCTTATAAGAGAGGAGAGATCCAAAATGAATTAACATATTGGTTGACCCCATTGAATTTTTGAAAAAAATAATTTTGATCATGGAGGAAATGAATCACATCAAACATCTTCATGGAAGTGAGTTCTCAAGTGATGAGACAACTAGGTAAGGGACAATACCAAAACCTTTCATAAGAAGCCTTTCATAAAAAAGAATATTTGAACCATATGACAACCAGTAGACAGATGATATTGTAACATGCTTCTAAATGGCTGGGCTTAAAAATTTTTATGTTTAGTGTCTCATAGAACGAAAATGTGTTTGTGTGTAGTTAGATAGATACTTAGATATTATAAACTGTGTTGGCATTATAGGGAAAAATAAAACAATACACTTGAAAAAACCTAAATACATATTCTAGTTTATAGGCACACAAAGATGAGCTAGGACTTTTTAGTTACAAATGACAAAAGCCCAACTCTAACTTCTTTATACAAGGGTAAAGGGATCATGTTGGGAAACTAACCAACATTAAAACAGGGAAATGAAGGCTATAGTTCTTTAAGCAATGAAGGCTATGGGGGGGCAGGTGATGCTATCTGTCTTCCTTTGGCTCCTTCTCCACTCTCTGCTAGGCTATTCTGTTTTCAGGTCTCTCCTCTCTTGCATAGATGTTATAAAGTGCTACAGAGTTTTATTCTTACATGTCCTAATCCCCAGGACCTTCTCCTTTTCAATGGCTGTATAATTATTTTAAAAGGAACACCAATTGTTTTTTTGCTAACTATGCTGGGTTGTATGTTCTAATTGGCCAATATAAATTAGATGCCCCATCCCTGTGGCTGGGAACTGGGACCCTATATTAATTCCCTCCTTAAAAGCACATGGAACGGAGGAGAAGTGGTTCTTAAAAGGGACAAAATAAAAATAATGCCAGTAATGTTTGCTCTAGGTTTATAGGCCTAGATACTGAGAAAGAAAACAATGTCTCTTCATTGATGGCATTGGTAAGTTTGCATTCCTGAATCAGATTGGTGATACATGAATGGTAATATTCCAGTTGGGATGTCAGGGTATGCCGACAAGCAACTGGGGTTTTGTAAGGAGATCAAAGCCGAAACATAGTTATGATTTTGAAGCTGGGGAAATCGAACAGTCATTTTGACTCAGAAAGGGATTCATGGAGTGAACCAAAGGGTCCACTCCTTTTGCATTGGTAGCAGAGTTCTGACCTTACTCTTGAATAGAAGGATTTCATACTCCAGGAATGCACAGTGGCTCACCCCTTAAGATACATGGTGAGGAAGTCATAAAATAGTGATTCAATATTTATAAATCTTACAATGTGATCACACACTGAGTCTGATAATCATGTGCCACCATGTAAAGTTATCACAATAGTATTGACTATATTCCCCATTCGCCTTTCTCACCCTCCCCCCTCCTCTGGCAACCATCAATTTGATCTCTGTATCTATGAATCTATTTGTTTTGTTTGTTCATTTGTTTTATTCCACATATAATCAAAGCCATATAGTATTTATTGTCCTCTGACTCATTTTACTTAGCATAATACCATCTATGTCCATCCATGTTGTCATGGTAGTAAGATTTTGTTTATTTTTATTGCTGAGCAACATTGTGTGTGTGTGTGTGTGTGTGTGTGTGTGTGTGTGTGTGTGTGTGTGACATCTTCTTTATCCATTCTTCTGTCTATCTTAGCTTTTGAAAATAATGTTGTAATAAACATGGGAGTATATATATATTTATATATATCTTTTTAAGTTAGTGGTTTGTCTTTTATTCAAATGAATACCAAAAGTGAAATTGAAGGCTATTGTGTAGTCAAAAAATAAAATCCAAGTAGCCCCAAGGATGTAGGCAGCAGGAAGGAACGGACCAGTTCATCAGGAAACTGCTGCTGAGTGAATCACCTGTACTGGATGCTTTGCTGTTGGGTCCGTATATAAGGAGAAGTGGGATGGCCTAATGCTGAAGAACATCTGCGCTCACATCAGACAGGAGTAGGTTTGAAATCTGGGTCACCATTTAGCCACTAGCTCTTTGGGCTCAGGTATTTGCTTCAATTGAGGTTAATGTGTCTAGTTTGTTGGGTGGTTGAGGGATACCAAAGGGCTTAGATCAATGTCAATATATATTCAGGTGTACTAAGTAGTATTATAATGTTAAAGATTTGAAGGTGAAGTCCAGTGGTCAAGCATGCCATCTTGAATAATGAAACATCTATCAATGAGAGAGAAAATTTCCCAAGAGAGTATTAAAGTACATGTATAGAAGGGGTATGGACGATTAGAGAAAAAAATGCAACAGGTTTTTCACTAGAGTTACCAACCCAGGGAATTTGCAATTCCACTTGAATTCCCTATATATTTTATCAGATGTGGGATGCATAAGGCCAGTGGTTGGGTTTCTAAAAGGACATATTGAATGTTTGGTGACCTGAGGGAAACTGTATGTTGATATGGAAAAGGTCATCCTAGTATCTATGTCTACACAAAGGTCCAGTTTGCACCAGTCTGTTGTGATGCATACAAGAAAATCAAATGGTACTTGTAGGGTAGTGCAACAAAGCTTTTGTCAACTTATTCAAACCCCAATATATCTATCAGGGAGGGGGAGCTGTTTATCATCTGTCTTTATGTCCAGACAACATAGAGAAAGCCAAAAAGCACTCTGGGCTAGATTGCTCTCTATCTAAACTTTACTTGTTCATTGCTGATGTCTTAGCTTTTCTGACAAGTTATTGGATGAAAATAAATAAGCAGTTGATTCTTCAGGGCTTACAAATTTGGTAAATGCTCATTTAACTTGTTGGCAGTTATGAGAAATAAGTAAAGGAGTATCCTAAAGTAAGGTTTGTATAAAACACACTTTGGTTTTGCTTACACAAAATCCCCAGGAACCAGGAATTGAACTACGTTTCTCTCCCTGAATTTCTTTTTCTTTCATCACTGAGCACATTTATTTACACTTTTAGTCTAGGGCTGTTCTGGACTGTTAGGTTGCTGCTTTGATTTATTTTCGTTTTCATTTCACAGTGGAAGGAAAAATGAGCCATTAAAGCGCTCGGCTTTGGAGAGAATATCTCCCCTGATGCTGTGAACGGCATGCCTTACCAAACCGGGCTGGAGAAAGAAAGTTAGCGGGTTAGGTTTGGGTAGCACATTGTTTAAGATATTGTGGAGCCATGGATCTGTGGAGCTATGGAGTATGGAGAAAGAATAATGTCCTCTTTTCAATTTTATCTAAGCCAAAGTGTATGAATTCACTGCTCCAGGGCTTGGCATGGATTATCACACTTAATCACTCATTCATTTGACACGTATTGTAGCTCAGGTGCTGTTCCATGGGTGAGGCGACAGGAATACACAAGTATTCCTGCTCTCATAGAGCTTATTGAAGGGCAAGGGCAGAAAATAAGAGGAGTAAATAAAAATACAACATTTTTAAAGAGAGTTAAGAGTTTAGGACAAAACCCAAACAGGGAGGTGGAATATGAACTGTTGTGGGGGAGAGGAGGGTGTTTATATTTTGGAAGGATGGCTAGGAAACTGGAATTTAAACCAGGTCTGGGGTTGCAAAACAGGACTCTTAACCATGGTGTTATACATAAAGTGTCTGCATGTTTCAGTCTATGTCAAGGGTAAAGAATAAGTGTAAAACTTGACCACTCATAAATGAGGAAAAGATGACAGAAAGTAGCAATATAGGCTAACCCTAACCCTAAAACCAAACCATAACCCTAACGCTAACCCTAACACTAAACCCTAACCCTAACCCCAAACCCCCCAAAAAAAAGAGAGAGAGAGAGAAAGGAAGTAGCAATATAGTAGCCACCAGAGATAAGGAACTTTCTAGAATCACTATAAATACTCTTGACAAGTACAGCATATGGGCACCATATAGATGAGTTAGTTGTTTTCAATATTAAAACAACTATATTATTTAATCCTTGTGGAAACATCATTGCCTGTATCACAAAACTCAGTTTCTTTCCTATGAAGATATCTATCTACAGCCAGCTTATCCAACAGAAATATTTAGCAAAGAAGGAAATATGTACATGAACTATAAACATGGGTCAGAGCATCTCCATGGACATGGAACACAGTAAATCAGCTGGAGCAGAAGCAATCGGATGGAATATACCACACACACGGCACCTGGCTGCACGTAGCCTGGCGGTGAGGAGAGATTAGACAGCTAAATTCAAGGAGCCGTGAATTCCTTGAAGAGCTTGGCAGGATTAGACTTCGCTGTGGGTGTAAATTAATTCCCCAGAACTGTGAACAGACCTTGGAGACAGTGATAGTCACTGAGAAAATATTTTGATGGATGTCTCAGCCGTGGTGCGTGGCGATCAGAGGTGCCCATGCACCTCAGGAGCGGTCAGGCCAGAACCTGAGCAGTCACAGGCACTGCGTGAGTGTTCTCTGCGGAGAATATTTATTAGGAGTGGAGAAAGAACCAGGACCTGGAAAAGCTGAGGGAGAGATTTTTTAAAAATGTTTGTTTGTTTGTTTGTTTTCCTGGAGCAAAAGGAGGACATGACACACTGGTATTTTTCTGTTTAAAAGCTAATTCCTGCTCCAAGAGCCACTACCATACCGATGGGATTTGGTGAAATACAAGAGGACTCCTGCTATGATACCTAAACCAAGAATGTAGATGAATTACCTTTTTTTTTCTTTTACCCTCATCTAAAGATACGTTCACAGTGTTAACGTCCATTGTTGTTTCACTCAGTCATGCATTCACAGATTGGCGCCTGTATGTGCCCTGGTAGCTTGTCATACCGGGATGACACTGTAACCACCTAAGCTACACAGCCAGGGCAAGACATTATGTTCTTTATTTCAAAACTTTCCAGAAGCCCCGTGGTGTACACATGAATACCCACAAATTTGGGTACAAACTGGAAGGTCAGAAACATTGTGTTTTGCTCAGGGCACCCAACCAACAAGTGGCAAACCTCGCAGTCAAACCCACAATGATCTAACTGCAAAGCTGGTGTTCTTCCCACTCTTTTATGCTGTCCTTAATTTTCTTAAGACGACATGAATGTCTCTTTCAAACGTGGGACATTACCAGAGATAGCATCCTATATAATAAAAGGGTAATATGCAAATTGACGCTCAATGCAGGAGCTGTCCCTTGGTGGTCAGTGTGCTTCCACAGGGGGAGCACCACTCAGTCAGGAGCTGGCTCATGGCTGGCCAGTGCAGCGGTGCTGGCGGGAGCCTCCCCATCTCTGTGGCAGCGCTAAGGATGTCTGACTAACGGCTCAGGGGAGCAGGCCTAAGCCCTTAGTCACCCATCCCCCGAGGGCTCCTGGGCTGCCAAAGGGATATCTGACTGCCAGCTTAGGACCAGTCCCCCTGGGGAGCAGACCTAAGCCAGCAGGTGGACATCCTCCAAGGGTGCAGGTGGCTGAGGGACTCCCTATCCCCTCCCTGAGTGCATGAATTTTCGTGCACTGGGCCTCTAGTTTGTTTAAGAAAGGATGTAGGGGATGGAGAATGCATCCATTTCCTCATTTAGCTCTCCCCTTATTTAGCTGTGGAACCTTGGGCCTCAATTTCTCCTCTATCAAAGGAGAGACAAAGTAAATAACTTCTTAATTTTTCTCAGCTCTGACTTCTATTTTCCGTTTTCTCTATAGTCAGTAAGAGTTAGTTGATGGTAGAAAATATCAAGATATATAAATAAGGGCATATAGTAATAAAAGAAAATGTATTTATTTATTATTTACTATTAGATATGTTAAATACCATTTAGGCATGTTGAAACAGTATCTCTTTTGGGTCCTATAATTTTGTGTGTGCAATAAGGAAGCTGCCTGATAGAGCAGGCATACTGCACATACTCAGGGCATACTGCACAGAGCAGGGCCTCACGTTTTGGTCTTTCTGATTTCAATCTCCATCTTCAGTATCAAATGGCAGCCTTCAGTGACTGCCTTTAGGCACAATCAGTGATGATCCTTTCAACTATTGGTTTTATTCTGGCAAAAGTACAAAATAGGAGTATCTTTAATAACAGGAAAAGATTATTGTTTTCAGAACTTCAAGAACAAATTCAAATAAAGAAAAAAACTCAGTATTGAATAACAGTGCACAGGCTTTTTATCAATGATTTATAATTATTTTGATTTGGCTGATTCCATTGGGGGCGGGGAGGAGGGAATGGGACAGAAAAGCAAAGTGATGGCCAATGATGAGGAAATGGTTAGTTTCATAGCATGGTGCCTGGGTTGCTCTAAAATTAACTCTGAATCAGCCAGATCACAGAAAGTTTGATGTGTAAAGCGACAGCCAAGACTTGATCATGGGCTGCTTTCTGTGGCAAAGTGGTAAGTTAGGCTATAGTCTGTGCTGGGCAGCCTTTCACAGCATTTGATCAGGTCAATGGCGAATTATTATTTCTTAGTTTTTACCCACCTAATCTCTCTGCAGTCAGATTGTTCTTCACTGGTGTTCGGAAGATTTGATGGCTATACTAACGCATGGAGCAGCTCATTCCATATTTGAGGATTCTGAGGAATGTGGAGTTTTCCTCAAATTGAACTGAAAACTTTTTCTTTGTATCTACCTCTTACAGGAACCATATACAATCTTTCTTTCACCCTTTTTTCTTTAGAAATGAGTTCTAATTTTCCAGTAATGCTTTTAGAAATTATTTTTGAAATTGGGGCCCTGCCATTTTATAATTTCTTAGATCACTGTGAGTTCTTATTATTCCTTTTAGACCCAGAAGTTACACAAATATAAATTAGAAAAATGACTGTTTTACTTTCTCAGCTAAAATATATTTGTTTTTGCTCCCAGCAAGGCACTCTCAAGCACATTACAAGAATTTTTTTTAATTAAATCTTTATCATTCAGATTATTACATTTGTTTCTCTTTTTTCCCAGCCATAGCTCCCCTCTATCCAGCTCCCACCCCTCTCTCTACCCTTACCTCCCTCCTGTTGACCTCATCCATAGGTATATGATTTTTGTCCAGTCTCTCCCTGTACACCCCTTACCCCTTTCCCCCCAAGAATTATCAGTCCACTCCTTTTCTGTGCTCCTGATTCCATTATATTCACCAGTTTATTCTGTTGATCAAATTTTTAATTCACTTAATTTTTAGATTCACTTGTTGATAGATATGTATTTGGTGTTCATAATTTTTTATCTTTTACCTTTTTCTTCTTTGTCTTCTAAAAGAGTACCTTTCACCATTTCATATAATACTGGTTTGGAGTTGATGAACTCCTTTAGCTTTTTCTTATCAGTGAAGCTTTTTATCTGTCCTTCAATTCTGAATGATAGCTTTGCTGGATAGAGTATTCTTGGTTGTAGGTTCTTGCTATTCATCACGTTGATTGTTTCTTGCCACTATCGTCTGGCCTGCATCGTTCCTGTTAAGAAATCAGCTGACAGTCGTATGGGTGCTCCCTTGTAGGTAATGAGCTGTTTTTCTCTTGCTGCTTTTAATATTCTCTCTTTGTCTTTTGCTCTTGGTATTTTAATTATGATGTGTCTTGGTGTAGTCCTCTTTGGATTCCTTTTATATGGGGTTCTGTGTGCTACCTGGACTTGTAAGTCTATTTCTTTTACCAGGTCTGGAAAGTTTTCAGTCATTATTTCTTTAAATATGTTTTCAGTATCTTGCTCTCTCTCTTCTTCTGGCACCCCCACAATTCTGATGTTGGTGCGCTTGAAGCTGTCCCAGAGGCTCCTTACATTATCTTCACATTTTTGGATTCTTTTCTCTTCTTGGTTTTCCAGTTGAGTGTTCTGATTCTTTATATTTCAAATTTTTGACTTCCCCTAGTCTGCTGTTAGATCTCTGTATAATATTTTTTATTTCAATCAGTATATGTTTAATTTCTAGTTGGTCCTTTTCCATCTCTAGTTGGTTCTTTTTCATCTCTTCTTGGGTCTCGCTAACTTTATCAAACTTTTCTAGGATATTCTTGAAAAACCTTATAAGTGTGGTTTTGAACTCTATATCCAGTCGTTTATTTTCCTGCATTTTTTTTTGTTTGTGATCTCTTCCTTTGTCTTGGCATTTTCACTATGCCAGGAGAACTTCTGTGTTGGCTTCAGCCCTCTGATACCAGACTTGCAAAACTGCAAAAGCCACCGAAACCGGTTTGGCTCAGTGGATAGAGTATTGGTTTGGGGACTGAAAGGTCCCAGGTTCGATTCTGGTCAAGGGCATGTACTTTGTTTGCGGGCATATCCCCAGTAGGCGCGTGCAGGAGGCGGCTGATTGATGTCTCTCTCTCATCGATATTTCTGGTTTTCTATCCCTTTCCTTTCCTCTCTGTGAAAAATCAATAAAAATATATTTTAAAACACACACACACACACACAAAAAAAAAAAAAAAAAAAAAAATCTGCAAAAGCCTCTCTGTTGAGCTTGGGATGGGTGGAGTTTCAGGGCTTAATGGACTGCCTTGCCTTGCAGTTGGCCTAGCCCTCCATGGCCCCTGAGTCTCATGTGACTGGGTAATTGCTGGAGCGGTCCCTGTGCGCACACGCACTCTTGCAGTGCCTCTAGACTGCTGCCTTTCCGACTCCCCTGCCCTCTGGGACCATATGAATCTGGGTCCCCAGGGTTTCACCCGAAACTGGGGTTGTGAAAGCCAGGGGCACAAGCAGAGAGTAGGTCTTCTGCGCACAGTGCTGTGTGCGCCGCCCGACTTCTGCCCTTATACGACTCCCCTAAATTTCCGTGCACTTCTCCCTTTTCACAGTCCAAACTCCCCTGTCTGAGTTTCGGCTGGGTCTGGGGTTTAGTGTCGTAGGATAAGGGTTTCAATGCCGTTGGGAGTCTCCGTTTCCCTCCCACCAGAGAAAGCCAGCCAGGTACTCGTCACTTGCACGTCTCCGTACCTCAGCTTTTTGCAGCTCCTCTGAGTCTCTGTGAGCCCCTCTCTTTCCTTCTAGCTGTAGAACTTCCACTCAGCCAGCTTTCCTGTGGTTTTGGATGATGTCCGTTCTGTCTTTTAGTTGTAGTTTTGAAATTGTTGTGTGAGGCAGCAGTTTAGGTGTTTACTATGCTGCCATCTTGGATTCTCCCAAGAATTTTCTTATATAATTTTGGCAAGAACCTTGTGATTTATCGTTACTACCTACTTTCTGCAGGCAAACAAACTAAGATCTAGAGAGACTAATTAGCCTAAGAACCATGGCTAAATATGATGTTGTGTGGCATCTGACTCAAACGGGACAGAATTGCTCCTTCTACTGTTCTGCTTCTCCAAACTATGAGCCTCTCAAAGGCAGGTTCTAAGTTTTACTAACCAAAGTCTCTCAGATAATAAAATATCTGCTATGTAATTAGCACAAGTGGATATATAATTCTATTGGATTATAAATTTCAAAAATATTCATGTAAACCCTATTTTATATTGCAAACATTTGTCAAAGAATTCAGTGTAACCCTTCAGTATTATCACTTCAGGTTACAGATGTTGCTATTACTTCTTAACTCCCTTTGCCTTTTTTGTTTTCTATAGGATATTTTGGAATACTTTGGAATGTTTGGAAAACATATTATTTTGCAATCCTTGAAATAATTTTGTAAACCTGAGATCATACAAGTTTACAGCTTTTTTATATATTACACTCATATGTTAGTGTTTATTTAGTCCCTTACTAAAATAGTAATATATTGCAGTGATGGCCTGAGAAAGGAAATATACTTACCCAAGAGTTTCCCTAAAATTACTTTATGCATTGGCATTTTAAACCTACAGTCAGTGTCCTTTCAGGTGATAAAATAATAATTGAAAAATAGCTTTATTAAAATGGAAAGTAAAACTTCATCGTCTTGAGGTTGGCCAAGTAAAGAGGAAATATATATTTTGTTAAAGAATAATCTTGTGTAATATAAGTATGATAAAAATTCTGATTATTTTTCTGGCTTTTGAGATAGATGTGTTCTTTTATAGCCTGTGATTTCCCTAGGTAGCATGCATGGGATGTGATGGTAGGCAAATCCATTTGGGGTAACCGCAGATTGCTCTCTCATTGATGCTTCAAAGCCATGAGCATAACCTGCTCTGTACTACTATTGATATTTCTTATTGTAAACTATTGCAGCATTTTTTTTTCTTTTAATTAAGGCAAATGTCATTCAGTTAGTTTTGTTTCCAGTTATTCATTATATTTTTAATCAATTCCTACACTTTGTCAGGCAGTCTTCCAGGTGTTAAAGATGCCAGTAAAGAACTTTGTCTTCAAGGAGCCTGCAGCCTAGGGGAGTGACAGGCATCTGAAGAAACACATTATGATAAAAAATGACAAATGCTATCATATAGCTACTCATAGAATGGATGAGAATATAAGGAAAATGTCCCTAAGTTTGGACAAGTTGCAAGGGTTTCACAGACACTGTAGGCTTTTAATTAAGACAAGAAGGTTAAGAAAACACAATCAATTACTTAGAAGCATAAGAGCCTATGGTCTTTAAAGATCAATAAAAGAATTTATAATATTGGAGTGTAAGAAAAAAAGCAGTGAGATTAGATGACTGCCAGTAGACAGGAACTGTTTCCTGGAGGACTTGCACATCTTTCTAAGGAGTTTATATTTAATCCAGTGAGCAACGGGGGATGGCTGTAGAATTTTGAGAGGAGAAATGTCATCATTAGAAGTACGTGCTCAGTGCCACATTTATTCAGAGGAATGACATGTGCTATTGAAGTTACTCAATCTTCGGTCAGCTTTAGTGATTTGTGAGGCTTACTGTCCTGTTTTCCTATATCCTGTAACCATCGCTAGATTGATGAAAAGTCTTGTCTAGAATTAAGCATCACTGTCATTTCAGCTCTTACACAATATTGTAGGTGTTATTTCTTTTTAACCTCCCATGAGCATATTCTACTTACATTGTCATGCAGTATGATTTAATTAGACTTTCCCAGAACCTTGATTCTCAGCTACTACGTGGTTTCATAGATGCCAACTTACCATATATCCCAGAGCTGAGTGTTGACCTTTGAAGAGAATTCTCATCTTTTCCTGCCCAGAATCCCGATTACAGTTTGCTTTCAAGAATACTGTCATCAAAGCCTGGAGGAGAGATGGCAGATGTGAAGCACCACTAACTGCATAAATTAAGGCAATATAACTGTCCACGTGTCAAAAGAACATAATGGATAAACTTAAAAATGGCATAGCATATGTATAGTTTTATGATACCTATGAAAATGAAGTCCCCATTTCAAACTGAAATCCAGAGGCCATTTTTCCAAAAAAAAATCATTTTAGAATCATAATAAGTTGAAAAAATAATATAGAAAATGCCCATAATTTCTCTAATGGTAACACCTTCCATAATTATACTGTTTTATCAAAACCAGAAAACTGACATTGGTACAACACTATTAACTGAACTTTGGCTCTTAAATTCAAAAATTTTTCAAGATTTCAATCATGAAAATTCACCTACTTTTAAAAAAAATGATTCAAACACTAGCCGGTTTTGCTCAGTGGATAATGCGTTGGCCTGCGGACTCAAGGGTCCCAGGTTCAATTCCGGTCGAGAGCTCATACCTTGGTTGTGGGCACATACACAGTGGGGAGTGTGCAAGAGGCAACTGATTGATGTTTCTCTCTCATCAATGTTTCTAGCTCTCTATCCCTCTCTCCCTTCCTCTCTGTAAAAAAATCAGTAAAATATATTTTAAAAAAATGATTCAAGTGTTTCCTGTCCTTTTGCTTATAACCCTCACATACACTGTTCCATCTGCCTTGGGCACTTCTCTCTATTTCAACAACTTGACTCCCATGCATATTGAATATGGTTCCTAATTTATCTATCTGCCTCCTCTTCAGCTCATATCAGCTCCAAAGGGAAGCTGTCTCAGACCCTGGTCCTCAAATAGGCAGTATTTGCCTTCTAGCCGCCCTCACAGTCCTCTTTCTCATTCTTGCTATTTATGATATTTAGAAACAAATACTGTCTAATTCCTTTCATGACAATGTATGAGAATTGTCATGTTTACTTTACCTGTCAACTTGACCAGGCTAAGGGATGCCCTGTAGGCTGGTAAAACATTATTTTTGTGTGTATCTGTGATAATATCTCTGGAAAAGATCAGCATTGGAATAGATAAACTGAGTAACGAAGGCTGTCAGCACCAATGGGGAGGGCAAGGGGGCATCATTCAATCCATTGAAAGCCTCAATAGAAGGAGTCAGAGGAAGGGTGAATTTGCTCTCTCTGCTTGACTTGTGACATCCTTCTTTTTCTGCCCTTAGACATCAGTGCTCCTGGTCTCTGGCTTTTGGACTTGGATTTACTCCATCAGCTCCTCTGGATCTTGAGGTTCAGACACAGTCTAAAATATGTCACCAGCTTTCCTGGTTCTTCAGCTTGCAGATGGCAGCTTGTGGGACTTCTCAGCCTCCATAGTCACGTGAGTGGATTTCTACAATAAATCTCATATACATTTATATACATTGGTTCTGTTTCTCTGGAGACCCCTGACTGACACACAGATGGGGACATTAACTATGTGTTATTTTAGGATGTCCGTTCTGCCATGAAAGAATGTGATGTATTGTGCTCTTCCTCTCCAAGTTTAGTAGGCAGGTCCTCCCTGATACTTTCTGGTTTCAAGGTAGCACTCACTTAGAAATAAATGACATTGGGACACAATTGAAATAGTTAAAAAGGTTGACTTATAGTGTTGAAGGTTTTTGGCAACTTCCTTTGATCTTAGAGCCCCTTAAATACAGATAAATTTCTTTTTATTCAACATTGGAATTTCTATAGCATTGCTGGATTAAGGACACATAGAAGTATATTTATTCTCATTTATTTTTGCTAATAAAGAAGGTAAGTGAAAATTAGCAAATGCACCATTTATTGTGTTTTTAAATTTTTATTGAATTTATTGGGGTGATATTGGTTAATAAAAGTATATAGGTTTCAGGTATACAATTC